>CM055114.1:23058286-23283768 GCA_029204225.1 Diphasiastrum complanatum
CAGATACACACTCCACCTCTTGTTGTTTGGAACTGTTTTGAAGTTTTTTACCAACTAATATTTTGCTCATTTGGACTTTTGGGACTGTTGGTACTTGGAGAAGCTTATAAACAACTATTTATTTTCTATTTGGTACTTATGAAAACTTGTGTAAGATATATTTTTGCCTAAAATTTAGTACTCTATATTATTTTCAAATAACTTTTCTTTTTGTTGTTTGGACCTCATGGAACATTTTGTACTTCTGTATGCAGAAAGTACTATTGTTTGTTGTTCATTGGTGCTTTTGATAGTACTGTTGTTTGTTGTTCATTGGTGCTTTTGATAGTTTTTTAATGTTTTCGATATACTAGCAATTAGCTGTTTGGTGTTTTTTGATATTTCAAGGAACTTTTGGGCATTGAATATTTGTGTTGGTACTACTGGAACTTATCGCGAAACAATTTTGATAATACAGGCTATCAAAATAGGTGCTTTAATACTCGTGTCTCATTTTCATTCTAAAATCATCCAAATTGGTCTACTGAGATCTATAGTGTGTACCATTTTTAATTTAGAATTTATAGCATTTGGTTCTATTTTTTTTAGAATTCGTCATATTTGCAGTTTGCACACGTCCCGATTCGGTCTGTTTGGTACTGCTTTAGTGTTGTTAGACCAATTGGTAGTATTACTCCAGTAGTCGACTACTAATTTGCAAATTTTGTACTATTTTGGTACTCTTTTTTGTGTTGGTAAAACTCTTGAATACAAATAATGTTACTACAATAACTTATCGTGTACCAATTCTGATACTCCTGACTACCTAGTTAGGTTCTTTTATTGTAAGTGTCCCATATTTATTTTAAAATATACCAAATAAGTACTATTTAGACTTATTGTGACCATGGTTTACGCATAAAACTATAAATTAGGTACTTTATCTTTATATTTATGTGTTCACACCTCGCATACAATCCTTTGTGGTCTTTTTGGTACTATTTTAGTGTTGTTTACAAATTGGTGGAATCCAAGCTTTAGTTACTACCAATCTTACAAGATTTGATCTATTTTTGTAATGTTTGCTTGTTTTTGAAACTTTTGAGTACCAAAGATTGGTACTAATGGAACCTATCGTGTTAGATTTCTATCCTCCAGACTACCAATTAAGGTGCTTTAACTTTCTGCATGCGTGGTACTTTGGTACAATAAGATGCTTTGGTACTTTGGTACTACCTCTACATGATGATTTGGTACTTTCTAGAACTCATGGTACTACCAATGATTGATACTTTGGTACTACCTGTATATGAAACATGCTGCTAAAAGTGGTTGTAATAGCTACTAAGAATACAAAAAATGATACAACAATACAGCCAAGGTCCATTAAGAAATAACCAACTAAGATTCATCTACAACCAATGCTTCTTTCTTCACTGCCTTTCATGAGTGCATATTGATGCTTTTCTTGCATTTTGATGTTGAGTAAGAACAATTTGAAAGCTGTGAAATCATGTTGCAGCTATACTACAAAACTTAAACCTCTACTTCTCCAACTTTTGAAGTGTTATTTTTATTTATAACAAAGAGATATATAAGAACCTAAGTATAAGGTCAAACCAAAAAATTTCAACTAGGATGATAAGCAAATGAAACTCTATGAGCCATGAAAGTAGATTTCATACCTAGAGGTTGTATAGTCAAATAGTTTTCCATGAATAAGGAAAAGTACTGCAACCTCAACATTGCAAAAAATGAATTATTCTTGAGATTTTCAACAAATACCACATGGTCTTTTGAGCAAACTTCAATTGCTTGCTATCACCTTCTTCATTGCTTGGAGTTCTATTTCGTGGAAATCCATGATGTGCTAGCATCTTCATCTATAGCTTGTCTGAGAGTGTGAGGTAGCGATCCTTAAGTTTTGAAACTTTGATATAACTGGCTCTCTTGGCAATGATTATAATTTTGCATAGTTGACGTTTCTCACGTAGAATATGTAAGTCAAACGGTTTTATTCATATTTGTAGAAATGAGAAAGGACCTGAATTAGGTTATAGATGCTAGGAAAGGTGTAGGTGAACATCCTGACCGGGGCATGAGACTTGGCACTCTTAAGATTTCAAGAGCATTTGAACATGTAATTTCACAAAGACTCAACTAGTAGAAAAAGTGAAGCCACTAGGCTATAAATGTCATAAAGCACATTTTTCCAAAACAGAGGTTTCTGAACAACCTCTTGTTCACAATTCATGAAAATTTGAAACTGCAAAAGTTTTGCTCTTGCATTACCCAGGTACATCAACGATCCAATCAGCTTCTTGTATGGTGTAAGCTGCATCAATTCTCTTTCTTTTTCAGTCTTGCCTTTCACTATTGTTTTCAATGCCTACTTCATGCATTCACAGTTTTCATAGCTTCAATCTCAAGGCAAAAAAACCAAATAGAAGAATTGTATGGCAGTCGTATGGACGCCATACGGACAACAAAAAAGTGTAGAATCTGTGTTTGAAAAGAAGCACATATATTTTTTGCTTTATATTTTGTTTCAAACAGGCATAATTTACATACATTGTGCCCGATAAAGAGTAGTATATGAGGCCCCGGAGGGGTCCAGATTATGCTTCTTAAAAAAGCAGAATGTTATTTGTTCGGCTCATTCCATTGCATAAGGATAATGGCTGCTTTTTCACATGACCATTATGGAGTAGAATGTGCATTGGAAAAACATAATCAACATTTTCAAGACTGAGCTTTTTCACAGGACAAGCCACAAAGTCGTGCCTTATTTAATGCCTTTGTATTGAGATTTTTGTAATTTTGTGATTGCTGATTATGTACCTTTTTGACAGAATCAAAATTCATGTAAAGATTTTAAATAATGAAAATCACATCACATAATGGAGTTGGGTTTTTCACCTATTGCAAATAAATTCTTATTCATGAAAAAAGTTATTATTGTCTTGGTAATATCAATCAAGAATTACTTAATATTGATTATTATTGCATGATTCAAAATTTGCCAAATTTGTTTTAAACAATAAAAATTACATTCTATGATGCTATTGGACTTTCCACCAACAAAACTATGCAATATTTTGTGCGTCATGATGTTTCACTTGATGAAAGCAAAGATTTTTTTCACATGAGAAGAGCTAGTCATTTTGCTAATATCACATCCAAATTAAATTTTCAAAAAGAACGTATTACAGTATTATCCTATCGCTAGTACACTAGTTAATTGCCCAAAAAAATAAAGTTAAATGTTAAACCAGTTTGGTTCAAAGCACAAATCAAAAATCCTGAACAATCAAGCTTTCAAAAGTCCTTGGACCTTCTCAAATCAGGCTGTTGAAAGCCTTAAACCCAACCCCAAAAGAATTTAAGTACACGTTTAATTATGTTTTGTGCCTTGTGGCTAGTTGCATCAAATTGCCAAAATTTCTCTCGACTCATGCTCAACATGAATCCTCTCTTGACTTATGTTGAGCATAGGTCCTCTCATTACCTATTTTGTGTTGGATTATTCTACTATCGGTTAATCTAATCCATTCATTTATTCAGTTTTGTAGTTTTATTTGTGTTTCTACACAATCAGTAGAAATACTCGGGAATCACTCAACAGGTGGCTTTGACATATCGAACGACTTCATCGAACTATCAAAGAAGTCGAAGCCGTCGAAGGAAGGTAGTTACTATTGTCGCCTGATATGAAGCTAAGGACTTGCCCTAACCACTTTGCAAGTAAATTTTCGAGAAGGCCTAACTAGATGGATGACAACGCATTATGGCTAACTACCAATTGCGACCTATGACCTAATTAGCTGCCCTAATTGGATAAGCTTAAATTGCTTTAGTATAAGTTGTAATTTGGTGATATGGACCAAAATTGGTAGGTTAGGGCTATATGACTCTAGAGAGAGGAGAGAGAGCCATCTCTCATTATGTATAAATAGGTTGAAAGGCGTGAGGAAAGTGAAGCCTTTTTCTATATTTTTGTTGGAGAAGATTTTGGAGAAATAATATCATCTCATTTTGGCATTCTATTACATTATTGTAGAGATTATATTGATTGATATGCATATAGGTAATGAATTAAATAGTATTTTGCTATTGTATAGCTTGTTAATAGAGGCTATACGAGCGGCGACCCTATATACCCCCACCCAACAATGGTGATGACTCCTACTCTTAAGTCCTGAATCCTAAGTTGACTCCTCATTAATCGCTTAGTAACGTCCAATGTCCATTACACTTGTAATTATTACTTCAGCTGTGGGCCTCCACATTAAGATTTTGTTAGTTGTAATTAATAAAGTGCTGACAGCTGACTCCATCCATGATCTCATGAGTCATGAGGATTCTCCTATTCTAAGAACGATTATTTCTGCATAAAATGTTGAATTACTCGCGCCGGTATGTACAGCTACCTATGAGAATTGGTAGGTATAGTAATTTTCACTCTCATTAATCTCAGCTTCGCTTGTATTAACCTTTTTTCTCTCAAATTGTATCAACCTCCAAGCAGCTCCATCACCGTACTACAAATGCAGTGCATCCAAAGAGTAAAAGTTCTCATAAAAATTTCCTGCTGAATTTCTGGCTTCATTGATCAACTGAAGTCAACCCGTTCACGCACACATCATGATTCATCAGTCATGGGAGGCTGGAGCCCATGCAGGCTGCAGCCCAGTTCAGCTTCCATACAATTAACAGTCAGCTTTCAATGTCTTTCATATTCACTTGCTGGGTTAAAATCTGGACACTAAAATTAGCGCTAGTTCCTGTGCAGCATTCTCAAGGGAATCCATACTGTGATTTAATAGCACTAGTAGCATAAACTCCGTTGGTTAGTGTGATATGCAAAGTCGACAGCAGCCACTCAAGGCAGTTTTGTTTAAGTTGTATAGACGTTGATTTTTAATGGCTAATACAGCAGGAGCTCCATCTCCTTGGCTGCCTCTTTTGTTTCTGTCGGTCGTGACTTTACTGCTCGCATTGCCTATATTATGTCAATGTCAATCTTACGTTGTTAACGCGATTGATTATTCTAGCTGGGTCACAGCAGTTCTTCCAATCCTTTTGGTCATTGCATGCAAATTGCTGCACAGTCCTACTAGTCGAGGCTAGATGCACCATGCAACAACTGCGTCCGTGGTGGAAAGTGGAGGAGATCCAAACTGGGGCTTAATTTGCATGTGCTTTCTCTTTTTCATATTACTACCAGTGTTTCGGTAGGGATGAGGGTCTCCGGGCACAGGCTGCTCTTTCGGGTTGGGCACCCTAGCAGCTCAAACAATTGCGATTCCTGGGTATTTAGGTGACTAACTTGTGAAGCTCAAGTGGCCAAACATTAGAGAGGTTTAGCAGAAATAGCACGGATAAATCAGTATCACGCGTTGTGGAAATTACTTTGCAGATTGTGTCTCAATTATATTCTACGGGTTGAAGAAGCAGTAGGTGTCGTAAGTGAAGTCCTAAAACAACTGCTTTTGTCAGGAATATCAATGGAGGCTGTACTCACGAACTTTTTATGCTCATCAGACTTTCATCACTGTAAATAAACCAAGATCCTTAGTCAAAATCGCCTGCTAAGTAGTGTGAATATAAACTGTTTTCCGGCTCAAAGATAAGCGTGTACCAAGCTGCTTATAGCTGCAAATTTCTACTTCTCAAACATATCATGTGATTGTACATATTTTGATATCAGTCTTTAAATTTCAAAACTAGCAAATATAAGCAACGGCATATCATCTCGAATGAAGTGGAGTGTCAACATATTTCAGTAGAAGGTTGTATGCTTGTCCTATGAAGACCTTCAATATTCTTATTTTCAACCACTCTAAAAAAGCTTTTACTATATCTGTGTTAGAATCACTCATCCGCTTTACACAAAATCCAGATCATTTGCAGTGTACACTTAAAACAAAATTAGCTGATCTCACAACAAGGCATCATATATTGTTTAGAGTAAGAGCAAATGTATGAAGGACTCATGATTTTGCATGTTATAAGCAGTCAAGTATCAGCATCAGGCATTTGATGCTTATTAGTTCCTGAGAATAAATTAAATTTTTTATTTGTTTCATTTCAGAGGCAACAATATTGCCAGGTTTGTAAATGAGAGCCCAAGTGATTAACAGTAGATTTCATGAGCTTTGAATCTTGATCCACGGTTTTTCTTGATAAGTCTTATTAAAAGTACGTTTAATTTGGCCTCTACGGTGTAGATAATGCTAAGAAACTGTGAACCATGCATGCATGCTTTAATGTCAGATGCAGCTGCCCAGAATTCACCGAATTCTCAGCTGCTCGTGGCCACACTTGAAGCCCCCACCAGTGACCACCCTTGACGAGGCCAGAAGGACCCAGTCAATCGGTGATATGTGGGTGGGGCTTACCTTAAAAGAAAATCCAAGGCCCCCTCACAAAATGTCAAGTGTGAGCTAATCCCCTAAATGTTACCCTTTTTTCAATCTTAAGATAAAATCCCATTGTGTCGGCAAGATGTTTCTTTTACAAAGCATTGCTACCTATAAGGAATGTCCACAATATCCAGCTAGAAACTCAACACCATTAGGACTTCAGCTTTTGAGCGTGTATATGGCACATCTTCTTATGCTACCCTTTCACCATGACATCTTTGTTATCCTCGTTTTGGGTAACATCTTCTTTCTACTTCCTTCACTTTTGCGTCATGCTCCTTCATTATTGGGGGGGGGGGGGGGGGGGGGGGGGGGGTCATCTACTCTTTTTGCAAGGTTGAGGCTCGTCATAAAATGCCAAGTGCACTGTGATCTTTTTAGTCCCATAAATATGTACCCTTTTGCAATTAGTGGGTGTTTTCAGACACAAGGGGCCGCAATATTGATGATGAGTTAGAGATACCCCCTCCTTTGTTCCCCCTTTTTTTTCGACTTTTTTTAACCCCATTTCACCAACAAATGTGCATAGTGAATATATTTTCTTGCATTTTGAAACCTTCCTAGCCCTTTACAAACTATTTTCCTTTCATGGAGATGCATTTTTATTTTAGCCTTTCCATTTAAAAGTTTACTATTTCAAAAAACCTGGTAACCCTTTAGTTATGAAAGTTGATCTATATTTACACCTTCCACCCAAAAATTTAATATCTAGCATCCAAAAGATAGGCTTGGTGGGCCTTTGTTCTCTCTCCTTTATCCCCCCACCTAAAAATTTAAATCTCAAGGTCTCCTAAAAAGTAGTGGCCCTACAATAGTGGAGATACTAGGGGAATGCCCAACGTCTTCTTCCACCCCAAGTCAACATTTTTTTATGCCATCACTCTCATGCCCACAACTGATCTCGAATTGTTTATCCTTCTAGAGTTCAGTAGGCCTACCTCGACCTGTAAGTTAATTATGATTATGAGGGGTTTGGGGCCCTCATGTGTATATGGTCATAATCAACGGTTGGAGGCCTAAACTCATGATGGTGGATTATTATGGGTCTATTAGTGAGTCATAGGGGAACTGGATGATGTGGCCCATATAGGCTGCAAACGTGTCCAGTGAGGTGTCACAATGCACTACTAGTGGTGCATGGGCCTTGGAGGGTATAGGCTCTCACTAGTGAGGCTTGATTGTGGCAATGGCAGCCATATGATGTCGGAGTGTCATCTCTCCTATTGAGCATTGATTGGTAGATCCATAGCTTGGGGGCTAGATCCGCAAGATCTAGGTTTGGTTGGGTTGGGTTGGTTTGTACACCATCCATTTCCTTTTGGTTCTTTGGATTTCAGCATCCTAGTTTGATTCTCAGAGGAGGTCTTTATAGTGGTATCGGAGCGAAAGCTAGGATGAGTTGCTGAGGGGAAGCACACGAGAGGAGCCCAAAGGCTTGGTGGTTTAATTCAATTTATGTTTCTATTTTACGGATTTTCGAGAGGATTTTTGTTGCAATTTCGGAACTTCAAGTTGGTTAAGTCTGATCGTTGTTGGCGAGTTGGCTGCTTGTATGTCAGGTGGGTTTGGATGGCAAGAGTTGAAGGCTGGGAAGCTAAGTCGTGGTTCCCGGCTCCCTTTGGGATGCCTGCGCTATAGGTGCTGGGGGGCATCGGGGCCAAACCCCAAACCGTGCTCGTAAGCTCCAATGGGAGGGGGCTAGATATGAGCTTAGCCTTACAAAATATTTGTTTCTCTAAGGTTGCAGATCAGCTTTGCATGTATATTGGGCTTTATCTTTTTTCTTTTACAGTTAGTTAAACTTTGTCATAAATCTCATTGGTGGTGGTATTCATTTTTTTTGTTGCAATTTTTGTAAAACTACATGGTTTGCTTAGAATGCATTTTATACAAGTACAACGTTTGTAATGAATAGTGGTTCGTCGTTTTTTGCATAGTTTAAGCAAACTAGATAATATAAATGGAGGTTCCTAAAATTGGAAAGACTTTGTTATTTCCCGCTCTTTTTTAATGAAAACAAACCGGATTTGCCATGCCATTTATACCGTTTTCATAAGAGGGAACTCCATTAAAGCAATAAGCAACCGCATATAAAAATGCAATATTACAACTAGTAGTATGGGTTATAAGAAAATTGAATTTTACCAGTCAAAATCCTATTTGGCAAGCTAGCTAAATTCCCTGGGGAATTCTGAAGGGCCTGGGTTGCCATTTTTGACTTGTAGTAAATTTTCATTTTATCATACTACCGAGTGGGCAACTGAGAATTGGTGACTTACGTCCTACGAAAAGAGGAGATAGTAAACATGACTTGGAATTTGTACTATGAAGTTGGAATTTTGTGACAAGTCCCAAGAGCTTCACATAGTTCTGATTTGGAAAGTTGTTTGAGCAATCTCAAAAATTGATTTTTGGATGATTGATTAGAAAGTCAATGGTTTTCCTAGAGGAAGAACCTATGGTATGGGACGAAGGCAATTCCAAAGGGAAGATCTGAAACTAACTCGATTGGATTGACCATTGCACAACTGTAAATCTAGATTAATGCCAAATACTAATGGTCACCAGAGGGTGTTTTTCTTGAAAATTTGAGGTATTGGTCATGACCTGTTATGGATATCCCAAATTTACAAACCCGGAAACTAAGAATATAGTAGTGATTTTTTTTAACAGTAATTAACCCGAGTTCATGTGATTCCTTGGGAAGGTAATTATCATTCCCCATCAACCTTGGACGATGTCGCATGAATGGTTAATCGGATTGTTTTCTAATCTGTGATTATTCTTCCCTAAAAAATCAATAATACTTTCCTGGTTATATAAAATCAATTCTCTGTATGGGTACCAAAGAAAATCCTTGGATAAGTCATTCAGGAAAATCTATTGGGACATAGATTGTATTTGGTTACATTGATGTATTACAAGCGTCGTTTTATTTTAGGAGGTCTTGTCCTTAAGTATAAGATAGGTCCTTAGCAATTACATCCGAAAAATGATATATGCCTCTTCGTTATATATATGTCCAGCGCATATCCTCATTTCCAAGTATACATTGCCATTTTTTAAGTAAATATACAAATGTGTGGTATCACATATCCCCCTCCTCAAATGTGAAATGTCCTCGTGAACAGAAATTTTTTGTTTCGAGATTTAACTATTCATTCCTTAGAAAAGAATATTTTTGTGTCGAAGATCTTCGTTAGGTCACAAGTAGAGATATTTCTGTGAAAAATTGTCAACTAGTAGTATTTTCCTAACTTGAGATTTTGTAGGCCTATGGCCAAATAAAAGTTAGAGATAGGTTCATACATGTATGTAGAGGCCCAAAGTATGTGTACACTACTTTTGAGGTCACATTAATTAGAGGAGGTCGAGTGTGGAGCTCTTCTATTGGCTCATAATTTGGTGCATTCCTATTTGACCAAATTTCTAGGTATATGGGTGAATCCTATTGGACCCCAATTTTAGCCTATCATAAGACAAGTGGCCAAGAGGCACTATGGCTGCTATAAATAGCCATCTCCACGAGTATGTACACATCTCATTTTCATTCTATTGAATGAATGTTATGCTCTTTGAAGATCCATCTTCTTCTCTCTCACTTTTTTGTTCATATCTTGCATTCTAGCCACTAGAATTGTGATTTCTTTGTTGCTATGGCTTCACACGTGTGAAATGCAGGTTGTAGGCTCTGAAGTACGGACAGGGACAGCAAGTTTCTGTTTGTGGAAGCTTATGATCAGATTTTGATGTTTAGTTGATGTTTAGTATGCTTAACATCACAATTTCTATCATTTTTTCAATCTAGATGTGCATAACTTCCATGGCCAAGATCTTTATGAAACTTTAGCATCTTTTGGATCTGAGTTTTTCACATGGTATCAGAGCATTAGGCGGCCAAATGTGCAGGTTTTGCCAGATTTAGAAGAGATTTGTGGGCGAGTTTGCTTTTGTAGCATTCCAATCAAGTTTCTAGCTAAAAATCTTGTTGATTTATGTGTAGAAATTGGATCTTTGTGATCAAAACATCATTTGTATGCATTTCAATTGAAGTAGGGCGAATTCCCTCTGTACTTATCAGAATAAGGAGACAAAATTTGTTTTGGAAAGAGGGAGATGCAAGATCCAACAAGATCCTATTAGTTTTCCATTCTAGCATATAGTTTTTTGATTCAATTTCTTGCTTCTTCATGTCAAAAACTTCAAAATTGATGTAACCCTCTGATTTTCAGTTTGCTGAATGATTCAAGAGTGTATTTCAATCTTAGGAGTGAGGGAAAAGCAAGTATATTGAGGTTTGGTCTTGGTTTGATCAAGAAATCATAAAACTAGTGGCTAAAATTGAGGAAAAAGTGAGGAAAAGAGAGAAAAAGTAAGGTTTTAGGTTCCAAATCTTTGTGATTTCTTCTTGTGTTTCATTTGTTGATTCAAGAGAGTGCTTAGTGCATTGGAACAGGTCAAAGATCAGAGATCAATCATTGCAACATGGCTACAAATGGAGGCTACATGTTGGAAAGCAATGATAGGCTTACCTCCCTCAACTATTCTACTTGGAAAGTAAGGATGGAGTCTTTGCTTGAGATGAATGAGTTGATGGATATTGTTGTAGGTGTGGAGGAGAGACCTTTGGCACCTCAAGAACAATTGAGGTATGACAAGAGGGCAAAGAAAGCCCTTCACATGATCAAGATGAATGTGACAAATGAGCTTATCAAAGAGGTTGGTAAGTGCACATCATCTAGTGAAGCTTGGGAAGCCTTGAAGAAGGTTTATGAATCCAAGTCTACTTCTAGAGTGTTGACTTTAAGAAGGCAAATCTTTTCTTGTATGCAAAAGAAGAGTGAGAATGGACATGCTTTTGTTTTGAGAGTTAAAGCATTGAATGATGAGTTAGCATGCATTAATGATGGCATAAATAATGAGGAGCTTGTTCAAGTGATTCTCAATGGCTTGTTGGATGATCATGCTAATCTTGTTCAAAGTTATGCTATCCAAAAATGTTTACCAAGTGTTGGAGACTTGCAAGAGGTCTTGTTGGCTGAAGAATTCAGGTTGCAAGCAAGAGTGGGAGCATCTTCTACATCTCAAGGAGGAGAAGAGGAGGCAATGTTCTCTAAAGGCAAGTTCAAGGGCAAAGGTAAAAGCAATTGGTCTAAAGGGCAAGACCAAGGTGAGCACTCTACTTTTGGCAAAAAGAAGGATAGATCTAAGCTAAAATGTTTCTATTGTGGAGTCAAAGGGCATTTTGCTAGTGATTGTTTTAAGAAAAAGAGGGATCAAGGGGAAAAGCAAACCAATCTAACTATTGATGAGGGTGGAGATGAGCTTCTTTCAAATGATGCTTTTGTTATGTCATCTTGCTTGTTGGCTAATCATGGAGACATTGATCCTTGGTGGATTGATAGTGGAGCCACTTCTCATATGACATATCATAAAGAGTATTTTTCATCTTTAATGGCATTTGATGGTGATAGGAAGGTAATCTATACCGCAAATGATGGTGAGTGTACAATCAAGGGGATTGGCACAATTCCTATTTCACTTTCTACAAATAGGAATATAGAATTGAAAGATGTTTTGCTCATTCCATCCATTACCAAGAACTTACTTAGTGTAAGCCAAATGCTTGACAAAGGATTCAAAGTTGAGTTTGATGATGATGCTTGCTTGATCAAAAAGGGGTGTAGTATCATTGCAAAAGGGAAAAGGCAAGGGAAATTGTTCAAGCTTGATGCATGTGTTGTTGCTAACCAAGTTGGATGCATGGCAAATGAACAAATGTCAATTCAAGAGGTATGGCATAAAAGGATGGGACATCTCAACTACAAGGCCTTGGAGGTAATAGCCAAAAAGGAGGTAGTAAGGGGACTTCCCAAGTCTCTTACTTGCTTGAATCATGTTTGTGAAGAATGTGCTTTGTCTAAATCACATAGATTGCCATATACTAGATCTATATCTAGATCTAAGATGCCTTTTTCTCTCTTGCATTCGGATATTCATGGTGTTACTACAATTAGCAATGGAGGTGCTAAGATGTATGTAACTTTCATTGATGATTTTAGTAGATTTTGTTGGGTTTATCTACTAAAGAGCAAGGATGAGGTGTTTGATGTGTTTGTCAAGTTCAAAGTTGCTATTGAGACTCAATTTACAACCAAAATCAAATGCTTGAGGAGCGACAATGGTGGTGAATACATTTCTAACAAATTCAAAGCCTTTTGCGATGAGCATGGGATCAAGAGGGAGTACACATGTCCAAGAACACCACAACAAAATGGAGTGGCCGAGAGGAAGAATAGAACCTTGTGTGAGAGTGCAAAGGCAATGAGATTGAATGCTAATCTTCCTAAACCTTTTTGGAGTGATGCTTTGTTGTGTGCAAATTTCCTATGCAATAGATGGCCAAGTGTTGTATTGGAAGGAAAAACCCCTTTTGAAGCTTTGTTTGGTACGAAGCCTAATGTCAAGTTTCTAAGAACTTTTGGATGCATTTGCTACTTCAACATTACTCTTGATGATAGAACTAAGGAGGATCCATCTTCAAGAAAGGGCATTTTTGTTGGTTATAGTGAAGTAAGCAAAGCATATAGGATTTATGTTCCTTCAATCAAGAAAGTGTTCACAAGTAGGGATGTCATTTTTGATGAAAGTAACATTCCAAAAGTTGTTTCAAGTGATGATGGTGTTGTTGCAACTAATGTGCTTGATGACAATGGAGTTGATGACACATTGGATGTGGATGTTGAAGAAGCCTCTTCAAGTCAAATTCCAAGGAGAACTCCAAGGCATAAAGTGAAACCCTCAAGGCTCACTTATGATGGCAAAGGTAAGCAAGTGGTGGATGGATCCAACTATGCTTTCCTAACTTCTTTTGATGTACCTTCATGTGTAGATGAAGCAAGGCAAAAAGAGGAATGGATCCAAGCAATGGATCTTGAGTTTGAAGCACTTATGAAGAACAACACATGGAGATTGGTGGAGCTTCCAAAGGGCAAAAGTGCAATTGGATGCAAATGGATCTTCAAGGTAAAGACAAATCAAGATGGATCTATCAACAAGTTGAAGGCAAGGTTGGTGGCTAAAGGTTATGCTCAAGAGCATGGCATTGACTATGAGGAAACCTTTGCACCCGTGGCAAAGATGGTGAGCATAAGAGTAATCATTTCCCTTGCAACTCTTTATGGATGGGATCTTTGGCAATTAGACATTTCTAATGCTTTCTTGAATGGTGATCTTGAAGAGGAAGTCTACATGGAGCAACCCGAGAGCTATGTTTCTCATAGCAAGCCTAATCATGTGTGTTTTCTACAAAAAAGTTTGTATGGTCTTAAGCAAGCACCAAGGAGTTGGTATGCTAGGCTTAACTCTTTTCTACTTTCTCAAAACTTCACTATGAGTGAGTATGATCATTCACTTTACTTTAGAATTAGTGCTAATGATATTACAATCCTTCTAATTTATGTGGATGACATTATTTTAAGTGGAGGGAACAAGGAAGATATAGAAGATATCAAGAAAGCACTAAAAAAGGAATTTGAAGTGCATGATCTTGGTCTTTTGAGCTATATCTTAGGAATAGAAGTAATTAGAACTTCTCAAATCACTTTTATTTCACAAGAGAAGTATGCTATTTCTATTCTCAATAGATTTCATATGGTAGATGCAAATCCTATTGATACACCTATGGAATCACATGTAAAGCTAACTATAAGAGGTAATGAAAGATCCTTCGAGGACATTACTCTCTATAGGAAGCTAATAGGTTCTCTTATATATCTAACCATCACAAGACCTGATTTATCTTATTGTGTTGGTAGATTAAGCCAATTCATGCAAGATCCTAGCATAGAACATTGGAAACTAGGAAAGAGGATCTTGAGATACATCTCGGGAACAAAAGATTTTGGCATTGTTTATAGAGGCTCATCACCTAACTTATTTGGTTTTTCAGATTCAGATTTTGCAGGAGACCTTATGGATAGAAAATCCATAAATGCACATGCTATTTTCATAGGTGATGGAGCTATCTCATGGATGTCGAAGAAACAAGCAACTATATCACTTTCTTCTAGTGAGGCCGAGTACAAAGCTTTGACATCATGCACAAAGGAGATGGTGTGGATCAAGAGGATGATTATGGAGCTTCATTTGCTGGATTTTTCAGAGAGTCCAATCATCTTTTGTGACAACCTTTCAGCCCAAAGTCTAGCAAGCAATCCGGTTTTCCATGCAAGGAGCAAACATATCGAGGTGGCTTACCATTTTGTGAGAGAACAAGTGTTGGCAAAAGAGATCAAGCTTGAACATGTCCCATCAAAGGAATGTGTGGCTGATATCTTTACCAAAGCATTGGGAAAGGACTTATTTTTCAAGCATAGAACAAGTCTTGGTGTACTTTCTAAATCTATGCTAAAACTAGTTGAAGAGGGAGTGTGAAAAATTGTCAACTAGTAGTATTTTCCTAACTTGAGATTTTGTAGGCCTATGGCCAAATAAAAGTTAGAGATAGGTTCATACATGTATGTAGAGGCCCAAAGTATGTGTACACTACTTTTGAGGTCACATTAATTAGAGGAGGTCGAGTGTGGAGCTCTTCTATTGGCTCATAATTTGGTGCATTCCTATTTGACCAAATTTCTAGGTATATGGGTGAATCCTATTGGACCCCAATTTTAGCCTATCATAAGACAAGTGGCCAAGAGGCACTATGGCTGCTATAAATAGCCATCTCCACGAGTATGTACACATCTCATTTTCATTCTATTGAATGAATGTTATGCTCTTTGAAGATCCATCTTCTTCTCTCTCACTTTTTTGTTCATATCTTGCATTCTAGCCACTAGAATTGTGATTTCTTTGTTGCTATGGCTTCACACGTGTGAAATGCAGGTTGTAGGCTCTGAAGTACGGACAGGGACAGCAAGTTTCTGTTTGTGGAAGCTTATGATCAGATTTTGATGTTTAGTTGATGTTTAGTATGCTTAACATCACAATTTCTATCATTTTTTCAATCTAGATGTGCATAACTTCCATGGCCAAGATCTTTATGAAACTTTAGCATCTTTTGGATCTGAGTTTTTCACAATTTCTTCGTTCGTTGAGTTGATGACCTTTACTTGATATTTCAGAATTAAATGTCGATTCAAAATATATTTTAGCAGCATAGAATAAGCATCATCACATATAAAACTCAGCATCACATAGCCTGCAATGCAATATACAAAAAAAAGACTTCACTGTATTAAGGTCTTTGTGAAACCGTTGTGCCATCTTCAGATCTTTTTGGCACTCGAGCAACAATACATCTTTTCTTGCTCTAATATACCTCCCGATAGGTAAGTTGCCATAGGGCGACAGTCTTATAGGAAGCAGAGAGCCATTGAACTATTCTTGTACTAATTAAAAATCTTCTTCAGAGTTTTTCCTAAGTGCAAACTGTTCAAATAAGGTAGAGGAGAATTGAGTAAATTTACACTTTACAAATAAACTTTGAACAGAAAATAAAACTTTGGCTGCAAATGTGCCAAACTGCCAATAATATATGTACAAAATGTTCTATATTCTCGTGATTTTAATCTATCCTACAAATTATGCTCAATTCACACAAAATAGCTTGAAAAGACCCTCTTTCTCAAGCAAAGAATGGATTCCTCCAAATTCCACCATAGTGGAGAGCTTTTGTGATTTTGCAATTGCACAAGCCTCACATGGCTTGATAGCTTTGGAAAGTGATCTTGCTAGGCCAATAGGCTTATCATTCTTGATCATAGAAAGCATAGATTTGAAATTGGGATGTCCCAATCTCCTATGCCATAACTCCTCAGAAATACAAGCAATTTCACAAAAAATTGCATTTTCATAAGGATTTAACTTGAAGATGCCACCATATCTAGATCCATGAGCTAGGATCTCATCACCTTTCTTAATAATGCAAGTATTGACATTGAATTTCACATCACAACCACAATCAAGCAATTTTCCAACACTTATCAAATTCTTTGTAACCTTAGGACAAAAAGAACATTGGAAAGTGGTAGAACTTTAGAAGAAGCAAGTTTTAAAGGAATATTTTCAATTCCTTCAATAGAACACTCATGGTCATTTGCTATATATATAGATCTTTTAAGTCCTTCATAAGGTACAATTGAATCAAAATACTTCTTAGAACAACACATATGTGATGAGGCACCACTATCAATGTACCATGCTCCATCCTTCTTGAAAGGTGTTGAAGAAAAGCTTGACACCATGAGAGATCCTTCTCCATCACTTGCAACAGAGTCTTCTTCTTTCTCATTAGAGAGATTTTTTTGTTTGAGTTGATTTTTTTTTTGAAGCAATTAGAGGCATAGTGCCCTTTCTTGGCACAAAAGAAACACTTTACTTTCTTCTTCTTGGTCTTGGAAGTAGAAGGATGAGTTGAGTCATCTTCTTCTCCATCTTTATCTTTGTCCTTTGCTTTGTCTTTGGTGAAGGCTTGAGAATATTGACTCTTGCTCCTCCCTTTATGCTTATCCTTGACAAAGAGAGCTTTGTCTTTTTCAATATGCTCGAGTTTGTAACAAGATTATCATAGCCTTCTTTTAAGCCATTAAGAATGACTTGTACTAGCTCATCTTGGTTTATTGTAACACCAACACAAGCAAGTTCTCTATGAATATCTTTTATTCTCAAAACATAATTTGATGCAAACTCTTCACTTCTTTGAAAACTTTGAAAGATCTGATTTCTAAGAGTGAGAATTCTAGAAGTATTCTTGGCTTCATAAATTGACTTAAGTGCATTCCAAGATTCTTTAGCAGTGGTGCAAGATTCCATTTTTCTTAGAATCTCATTAGAGACATTCACCTTAATGAAATGTAGAGCCATCCTAGCTCTCTTCTTAAATTTTGGTACTTCAAGTTGTCCTTGAGGCTCCTCCTCAATACCAAGTACTATGTCCATTACATCTTGGAGTATAAGAATAGACTCCATTCTAACCTTCCATATTGAATAGTTGGAGGTGCTTAGTCTTTCACTTGCTTCTAAGAGATCTCCTCCCACAGATGCCATGAATGTGAAGACTTCTTGTAAATGGACAACAATATGTTTGAGCTTGTTTCTAACAAACTAAATGTTGCTACACTTCTCACTATAGGAATTTTCAGAGGGTGAACTACCAAATCCTATGTGAAATCTTGCAACTGTATTTGAGATAGGTCTCAAATATTCCACCAATACAAAGCAAACTAGATCAACCTCTCAAAATGAATTGGAGTATAGACAAATTTTGGTTCTATCTTCTTTTGGCACGTGTAAAATGCTCAAAGACAACACTATTGACTTAAAAATACTCAATTTGTAGGAAGCAATGTGTTAAATGACTCAAAACTTTGTCTAGATCTCAAATTTATTGAATTGATATACACAAAAAGTGGATTTTGAATCAGACAAGCAAAATTTGAATCAAATCAAAAGATGGTCACTCAGATTTTGGATCACTCCCTACCCTTCTTTATGAGCTTATAACTCTTGATAGATAATCAGATTGATTTGAAACCAATTGTTATGGAAAGTAGATCTTACTACTTTCCATCAAGCTATAACATCAATATCTTTGGACCTAACATGAAGAAGATAAAGAGGTTTGAAGTGATCTGATTTTCAAGTAAGGAAATCCAGAATTACGTACAATATCAGTTTTGATATGAAAAATTGATTCTAACCTCTTTAATCCAAACACTTTTCAGGAAAAGACAGAGAAAAGCAGTAAAAACTTCCTTGCTTGAATAGAACTCAAAATTTATTACACACTCAATGATAATAGCATGCAAAGCTTAATTTGGCTCTGATACCATGTTGAATGTAGCAGGTTCACATGTGTGGGAAAACCAATTGCTAGTGTGAATGATCTTATTAAGCTTTGTGTTTAGCACATAAACTGATTCTAGATTGAATATCAAGATCTAGCTTACGAATTTATGACTAAAACACAATCTAGAATACTAGTAATCAAAGAATGGTTACTTTCACAATCAATGAGGAAAGTACAAAGAAATTAATGCATTAGCATAGCCTCCTCCTTGACTTAGAGAGAGTGCAAAATTCAAGCTTACAAGGCAATAGATCCAAATTGACAAGAAATGGCTTCAATGCTTTGTTCATCATCAAAGATTGTGAGAGAACTCACATACATTTATGGTGGATGGAATAGCTCATGGTCGAACTAGCATCTATCTACTTTCTTCCACATCTAAAAGTGAAAACTAACAACTTAGTGACATTTGTCACTTTACATGCATTCCTATCTACTACTTTTACCAAGTGGCAATTTCTAAACTAGAATTGTCCAAATCACTATGCATGTGTCCTTTACATTGTGTATGCTTTGCATATGACTTAGGAATGTTGGATGATGCCCAAACGAGCCTGCTAACAAGCAAGAAATAGATCTGTAAGCAAGAAGCAAAAAGGTAAACAACAGGTCCTCTGGAATAGGGGATCTGTCAACATTTGGCGCTGTTGCCCATTGAACTCCAACACCTTCTATATCAGAAACCCGTAATTGCCCACGTTCAGATCACTATAAGCACACTCTAAATCTTTAAACAAATTTGAGTTTCTGCAACTGAACAGAGCCACCCCGTTGGCTACATCATTACCCAAATCCACGAGCTGTTAGACTCACCAATCACTTGTAACCAAACACACTAACAGACCTGGATTTCATTCTATCCAAGCTCTTGCTCATCTAGTTTTCTCACACTTCAGATCTCAACCGAAGCACCATCTTCAACTCTCAACCGAAGCATCAGCTTCAGATCTCAACCGGAGGTCCAGCTCAAATCTCAACCGAAACTCCAGCTCATATCTCAGCCGACGCCTCCCTTCATATCTCAGCCGACGCTTCCCTTCATATCTCAGCCGACGCTTCCCTTCACATCTCAGTTGACGCTTCTTTCATATCTTAGTGGACGCTTCCCTTCATATCTCAGATGACGCCCTCCTCTCATATCTCAGCCGACGCCCTCCGCCCTCATTTTGAAAGACGTACACCCAAGCTAGATCTACCAAAGTTTGATGGTAGTTCGGACCCTCAAAGATTTTTACAAATCTTTGAGAATGCATGTGATGTCGAACATCTGCATCCATTCTCATGCCTATCATCCACACCATCTACCGTTGTCACCACCACCCTTCCTTCCATCTGTTTGTTTATCATCAGTTTATTGTTCTTCTGAGAGATTTCTAGTTTTTGATAGTCTTACCGAAGTAGCTGGTAGATCATTTCAAATGTCTTGTGGAGACCAGCTACCACCTATATTGGTTGTTTAGCTGAAAAAAACCTACAAAAGCAGGCAAAGCAGCTAGAAGAAATAAAAAGAAAGATCCAGAAAGCTGAGGAGGAAAGGACAAAACTTAAGCAACATATGAGTCAGATCGATCTTGATGAAAAGAAACTCTCTGGAGTAATGATAGTTGAATCCCCTCTTATGAAGCCCAAAGAGATCCAAAAGTAAGAGATCAAAAGAAAGAGCTGCAGAAAATGAAAGATGAAGACATCCGTGAACTTGCAAAATAAAGCGAGCTCCTCACCTAGCAAGTAGTGGTCAAAGCTCGACATTGCAAGGTCCAAGGCTGGAACTGTAGAACTATCAGTTCCCTCACCCTACCACCAAACCTTCATCATGTTTCCTTACCGTTACCAAATTGTCCATCCAAATTGTTCCTACCACCAATTTTTGATGAATCCATCCCCTTGAGACTGATAATCAAAGTTTCTGCAACTTGCAAATCAAAGGTTTTCCTTGAGACTGAAACTTCAACTGAGAGAAGAACCACGGAAACACCCAGAGGCAAATGGAGGATACAGACCTCCCAGAAGATAGAATCTACCAAGAAACCAAAGATGAAACTGTCAATGGTAGATACAAGTGACTAAACAAAGAGACACATGGAAAGCACTCGAGCATGCAAGTTGTAAAGCTGCTGAGAGCTCTCCAAATTTTGAGAACGTCAATCCATTACAGCAATAAGACATTCTAATCCAATTGCGGCAATTTGTGAAAACCAATTTTTGTGATAAAGATTGACAACAATAAACACTTGGTTTTATGTAAGAGAACGAGGATCTACGCTTTTCCAAGTGACAATCGAAAATGCCAATGCCAAGCGGAGCGACATCGTCCAATATGAGTTGCAGTGGGTCTTGCAACACATTAGGGTTGGGATGATGTTGGCTGATTCTGATGAATCTCCAAGATACTCAGACAGAGCAACTCAAGAGCACCTCTCACCTTAGACCGAGGAGGTCTCTGAGAAGACTGAGAGCCGAGTATGAGAGCCGAGAAATGCTAGTTAGTAATAACAAGCCATAATTGTGTAAGCCACATGGTGAATCCCAAAAGATGAAATGACCATGTAAGAACTAGTATTTCTAGGCAAATGTAATAAATGCTAATACCTGAGAAATCACATGCTCCCTGAATTAACGTTCCGTCGATTACCTTACCGACCTCGTTCATCAAATCCTCAGTGACCTTGGACTTGATTCGAGAATACCGATTATTGTCCAATAAAGACTTTTGTGGACTTGGTTGTCAATACCGAACTCAGTGATTTTCCGATTAGGTCATTGTCCTTCAGATGCTCATTTGCAACCAATGCTGATCTGCAAATGATTATGAAAATCAAGAAACCCAAATAGAAAACGTAATAAATGTCATGCTACTTCACAAAACTAAAATAAAACTAATTCTAATCAAATCCTTACTTAAATGCTTGAATCCTTTTTCTCCGTTAGCCTCCATTTAGCGAAAGCTCATCAATGTCCTTCAGAATTTTTTTTTGCTTGTTTCTTTTTAATTTCTTATCTAGTATACAAGTTTCTTCTTTTAATTGGTCATTTGATATACATAATGTCTGAACAAATTGTCGGAATTGATCATTACTTGCATTCAAATTTAACATAATATTATGTAAACGTGCATTATCTTCTTTTGTTTGTAATAATGCAGTCTCTTTTTCTCTATAGTCAGCAAGCAAACTATTTAACATACATTCTAAACTCTGTATTTTCTGAACCGAGTTTGCAACACCATAAGTCGTCAATCTTTCACAATAACCCAATAAATTGTCTTCTCCGTCACACAAAAACTTTATTAATTGTGTGATGGATTGGAAAAGCTTGCATCGAGGTTGGATCCAATGGATACAAACTTCCGTCAATCCACAAATCGTAATTCTTTCTTTGGTTGATTCTGTGAGCGATCATATCAAGTGGAGAAACTGTGGATTCTTTCACTACTCCTCTTTTAGCTATCGGAGCATTCTCGGCAGGGAGAACAATGCGTAGATGAAACTGAGACATCTCCGCAAACATCAGATGACAGACCAAAAAGAAAATAGACGCTATTATTTATCCATGACGTACTTGAGATTCTATATTTATTCTCTTGCTAGTTAAAACGAGGGACACAGTCTCATTTTCAAATTTGAAAAAGTTAGTTAATGAGCGTCATAGGTTCTTGAAGTCGCAGTTGCATACGTCATAATCGTGTCATGTTAACTACACATTACTAGTAAGATTAAGCTACACTGGACCTGAAAGTCCATCGAAGTTTTAAAATCCGGCGTTTTTTTTTGTCCTACGTGGCATTTCTTAGACGGCCCTTTTGATGTTTGTAACTCCTCTAATGGGTAAGGACGGTTTTTCCGAACGAGAGGATGGGAGGAACAGTGGGGAACTGAAGGGTGGTGTGGAGTATGGAAGAAGGTGAGGATGGAGCAGAAAGTGTCTAGCGTGGGGGTGAAAAATTGATAACTTGCATCCATGCCAGAGTGTCGGGGGACAGTTGCGAATCAGAAGGATTGAATGTGAGAGGAGCAACGGTGGTGGCAGGAGTGACGGAGGAAACAATGGTGATGGATGGAGCAGTGGACACTGGAAACGAGACAGAAATAGATGTGGATGGAACAGGAAGAGAGGTAGTGGCAATAGAAATTGGAGTGGGGGGTTGCACAGAAGAAGAAGTGGCAGTGGTTGATGGAGTGGTTAGTGCGGCAGTGGAGACACGTCTTCGGGTAACAGGTGGAGATGTGGATGTAGAGGCAGCGCCACGCATTTGTTTGTTGGCCGTTGTGTTAATGACTGCAGGTTGGATGAATGATTAATACTCGTTGTCATTTGTGCAACTCAAATGAACATGAAACAACTTTTTGCAATTTAATCCTTGGATAATTCAACAAAAATATCATAAGTTTGGTTACCATGAAGGACCAAAGTGGGAAGCACCAGTTGGAAAGGTTCACAGCCTTGGATTTCCAAAACCATTAGCTTTACCTTCCCCACTAGGAAACAAGCACCTCATGCAAACATGATCGATCCAGAAGCCTCATCGAGCGGGGAACATTGGAATTATATTTCAGAAAAAAAGCTTGGACCAACAAAGCAATACGCAATCTATGATGTTGTGCAACAAGAACAATCTAGACAATGGGCACGAGTGCCACTTGGTTGCTTTGGTTGCAGAGAAATCTATCAAATTGTAGAATGTCCAAACAAGGATAAATTCATGCCTTTCTATCATAAATGCGGATATGGGCATTGCTACAAGGACTGTCCAACTAGATCAAAGCCACCACCTATAACTGCTCCATTGAATATGATTACGATGAGCTCCAAATTGGCCAAGCCAACACCACCACTCTGATTGTTTCACAAGACTCATTGACAACTTATCAGCAGTTGGGTCCATTGCTCAACTAACTTGTAGCTAAAAAAAAAAAGGTTGGATGGTCATGTAGTCACACTAGCTACAAATAATACCAAATGTATGCCAAGCTGGATTAGCTCAAACAAGATTTTCAAATAGCTAGCAGCATATAGACACAAACAAGACCAAATTCTTGTAGTTAGAACAACATGAGACAACATTTTAAGATTACATCAAAACATTGTACAAGTCGATGGTGGACGCAACTGCCAAGGTCCAGAAAACCACGACTACTTCTCAACAATAACTCGTCACCCTGCTCCAAGCCCAATTCTAGGTAGCTCGTGTCATGTGCCAAGCTTAGCCTTAAAACATCTAATTCATTCGTGAACATCAAATTACAATGGAAATACAAGAAACCATGAAAACAAGGCAAAAATCAAGAAACTAGATAAAGATAGCAAAACTTCACCAAAATAGGCAAAGTAAGAATTCTTTATTCATCATTAACACTAGAGTTGTTTTTATCACATTTTTGTGCACGTGTGCACAAAAGTGCGCATAAAAACCTTGGTCACTTGATGAGACATAACATGCCATCAAATGATTGTTTATTCAAATTCATCTAGACCAATATACCTTTGAAATGTCAAACTCTTAAGTCTAATATAAAGTTGGCCTCAATTTGCCAAATAAACAAATGTAGCAAATATGACTAAACTAGTTGAATCTTTCACACTCCCTCTTCAGCTAGTTTTAGCATGAACTTTGATAACACTCCAAGTGAAGTCCTATGATTCATGAACAAGTCCTTTCCCAATGCTTTGGTGAAGATATCAGCTACACATTCCCTTGAGGACACATGTTGAAGCTCCACCTCCTTTGTAATAACTTGCTCCCTCACAAAATGTTGACATATCATTTAAATATGACATGAAGAATCACATAGAGTGTAAATGAGATAATTCCACCATGCTTTTAGCTTTGAAATCTCTAGAAAAATTCAGAAAATCTGAGTGATAACCATTTGCTTTCTTGTATCCTCCCTTTTTGTCCTTTGTTGCCATGTATCCAACATGAACTCCATAAATGAGCCTCCATCTCCATCTTTCAACAAGATGCCATCATCACTTGATGATTTGGCCACGAATGAGTGACATAATGAACCTCCAATAGATTCATTTCCATCAAAAAAAGCATCCAAGAATGCTAGTACAAATCCAACATCAAAATGATGCTCACCAATGTATCTAGTTTTACCATATCTTGACAATTTGCACACATCCACATGAAATTTCTCAAACATGAGATAAGACTTGATGGTGACGTAGCCCATGAGTTTGGACTGTTTGGACCCTATAGGGATGTCCCATGCTTTGTCTACACCTTGACGGTGTTGTTGAAGCCTGGGCCCATTTTGTACCTGATGGAGTGTGGTATCAGTCATGAGATATTGACTGCTTGTTATTAACATAACATTGAAGGCAGTTCAAAGCAAACTATGCCCAATCATAAAGGTTTTGGGCATGCAGTCATGAATCTGCCATCAGCACCTTTGTTCTTGGTCGTTGGGTGCACCTGGTCAAGTATGCACATGCTGCTGTCAGTTGTTGATCATTAATGGCCTCAATGAGGTACCCGTCTTTATTCTTCCATTTGTCCATTGAGGGATCTATATATTTGAAATAAGCTATCTGCTCAATCTTCTGGAGCATCCTGGTGATAGCATTTGGTCCTGGAGGGAACTTGAAGGATTGCAATTTGGCCGCTACAAAAGATATGCTATAAACATAGTTCCTGACAAGGGGGAATATGAGTTGGCACGATCTGGCAGTTGCATTATAATTTGTGTATGCCATGTGTAGCAGGTACAGACTCCGATACCCAATCGGGACAAGTATTTGGAACTCAATTGCCTTGAAAAATGATTCTGCCTGCTGGAACCAGGTCTGCATCTCGGTAGTATCCAATTTGCATAGTTGGATGTCGATCTTATTAGCATCGAGGTCGTCAAAACTGGAACTCGGGTTGGAAAACATTGTGAAAAAATGAAAAAAATAGTGTTCTGAAAAAAGTGTGTCAGTTGAGATTTGAGACAGGGTTAAGGGTGGCATAGGTTGAGATTTTATTGGTGGCATCGGTTGAGATTTGACTAATGGCTTTGGTCGAGATAAAATGGAGGGCTTCGGTTGAGAATGAGTGGATGGTCGCGAAGTGATAGAAATATTGTCGGTCGAGAAGGAATTGGAATGGTTCGGGTGAGAAGGCAGGTAAAAGCATTGGTTGAGAAGGAATCAGAAGTTGTGTGTAAAGCGAAATATGTTGCGGAATGAAAGGGTGGTTATGGAATGAGATTGGGTAAGGAAAAATGGAAGGTATAATGTCTGAAAGCAGAAGATGTGGAGGTGTCGGTCAAGGACGGATTGGAAGATGTGTGTAAAGAAAAGTATGTTCCGGAATGAAAGGTTGGTGATGGAAGAGGTTGGGTAAGGGAAAAAATGGAAGGTATAATGTCTAAAAGCAGAAGATGTTGAGGTGTCAGTCAAGGACGAAGATGTTGGGAAGGTGGATAACTGTGGAAATGGATTTGTGGAAGTGGTGAATGAACTGGAAAGAAAAACAAGTGTTTTATGTTGATGATGTTGTTTTCAATAGTGTAATAGGAGCGTGACCAATTCCATGCACGTCGAACTAGACATTGTCAACATCATTGCATGTCATACTAGACCAACTAGACTTTATGCATGTCATTGGCATTTGATCTACCTAACCCAAACTCACCCTATTCTACAAGGATATTTGCTCAATTCACATACCTTGGATATGTATAAAGTATTTACATGGGTAGGACCCCCCAAACATCAACAACATATGATAGATATGTTTTACAATTTTTAACACTCCTCCTTAAAATATATCTATCTGATGTTGGTGAAGATCCTTTGAGTGTGGATTCTTTGCTTTGCATTTGAAGTGAAGATAAACAAAGAATCCATCATAGTAGCACGCTTACCAAGTCCATGTTAAGATCTCTTTGATAGAAATCTTTTCCAAATGCGTTTGAAAAATTTTCAACCAATTTGCCACTATGTTGATATGCCTCCTCCATGCTTGATGTAGATCCTGGGTCTGCAAAGTTCCTTTGCATGAAGAGGGCTGCATTAGAATCTTAAAAACTTGAGGCTTCCATGCCTCATCATGACCACAAAGATCACATAGATCAAGATTATACCATGAGCAATATTCAAGATTAAGCATGCTAGCTATACTAGTCCAAATTCTATGAACTTTATCCAAAAAAGATCTAATCTTGAAACCATACTCTAACTTGATCAAATTGAGGCTAAATACTCTCTTGAGAGTGTAAGTGTCCTCAATGGATGCTTCACTTAACCTCATAAGAAGTTTACAAGATGCCTCTTCAAATGAAGGAACATATTCTTCAATATGTTTGAGCTTGTTCTTATTCTTGCTCTTACTCAATTTAAGAGCATACAAATGATGATACAATATCTTGCTTTCTAGATGTTTTGGAAACATAATCAAGTCACCAATGACAAGAATTAACTCCAAACTAAAGACTTCATTCAAAACTAGAATAGTCTTACTTGATCTTTGAGATAAGCAAATCTCAACTAAGCAAGATAGATCATCAATAAAAGAAAGAGATCCATAGGTGAGTAGAATACAATGAATACCACCTTCACTTATCTTTTCTTTTCCATGAAATAAGATCCTCAAGGACTTGGCCTTAAACAGTACTTGGACTTGCATGAGGATACTCCTCCTCAAACCTCAACCCCATCATAAGTTGGCTTTTCTCAATAGAATGAAGTTTTGATGCAATAAGAGACATTGTGCTCTCGGCCTCTGCCAAGATAGAAAATAGATCTTCAAAATCAATAACTTCTCCATCATCAAACACCTTTGAGATAGAGAGTGTAAAGGCTTTGTAGCCTTCCTTGGTGGATAAGCATCCAACCATGATCCATATTAGACTTGGATCTTCATCCTTCTTTCACAAGAAACCACATGCAAAGCAATAACCTTCAAGAACACTAAGGTACACAACCTTCGGCTTATAGTTGAACAAGACTCTATATAGTGCACTCCTTCCATTAGCTCCATAACTCCATAAAGTTTTGCATGATGGAACATACATGCACCATTAAACTTGAAGATACAAGACATAGCCAAATGTAACTTGTGGAACCATCAATAGTACATGTAAAGCAAGAAACACCTCCCTTGCTTACTGATAAAGAAAGATGAACATCTGAATGTTCCAACTCCATAAGATGTTTTGTCTTGGTTGAAGACATCAAATATGGATCCATATGTGATTTTGCCATAGAATAAGCCTCTCTTGGCTTGATCTCCTTGACCATTAAAGACATAGATATGAAATTGGAAACATGCAACCTCCTATGTCATTCTTCCTTCTTGGAAACACAAGTCATTAATGCAACATCACATGCACTTGCATTTTCATGCACATCTAGCTTGAAAATGCCTCCATATTTAGATCCACATACAAGGATCTTATCACCTTTCTTTATAGAACAATTATTGACATTGAATTCCACTTCAAAACCATCATCAAATAACTTTCCAGCACTAATCACATTATTTGTGAGATTAGGAACATAAAGTACATTGGAAAGTGATAAACTCATAGAAGATGCAAGATTCAAGGAACAAATTCCAACTCCTTCAATTGAACATGCATCACTCACAACTGTGTATATTGAATCTTTAAGTTCTTGAAAAGGTTCTAGAGAAACAAAAGAACTTTTAGTGCAACTCATGTGTGATGATGCACCACTATCAATATACCATCATACATCACTAGAGAATAAAGAGGAAAAACTAGACATCATGAGAGATGCCTCTCCACAACTTGCATGTGAGTCTTCTATGATAAAATTGGCTTGATCTTCTTGAGTCCTCTTCTTGAAGATAGAAGAATGAGTCGAATCATCTTCTACTCCTCTTTTGTCTTTGTCCTTGGTGAAGGCTTGAGAAAATTTGTTCTTGCCCTTCTTGACTTGATCTTGGCATCTTTGCCACAACCACCATCCTTCCTTGAAAGTGTGTTGATCTTCGACAACTTGTTCTTTTGCCTATATTCTTTTGCAATAAGAATATCATGTGGAGCCTCCATAGATGGTAGCTCCTCCTTGATAGCATAAGTTTGCACAACATTTGCATATTTTTCTCTAAGTCCATTAAGGACTACTTGAACAAGTTGACTGTCCTCTAGAGTATCTCCTATGCATGCTATCTCGTTGTGAAGATCTTTAACTCTCATTACAAAATTTGAAGCACTTTCATCAACTCTTTGGAAACTAGAAAAGATCTGATTTCTAAGAGTAGGTTTGAATACCGTTTTAATTCCTGTAGATACTACACATCCACCTCCTCCTCCTCCTCCAAATTTTTATACATATATAGATTCGGATGAGTATCTTAGATTTGAGAAAGACATATCGGATGCTATAGATAATATTGGTACTCCTTTTTTACTAGATGAACTTGATTTTAGTATTAATTTTAGAGTTCTAGATTGCTTGAATCTCAAAGACGGACGAGCTTCTATCAGTGATCCTGTGATAGAGTCCAGGCTGACACTCTTGCAATATGACATTGCAAGAGATTCATCCAATGAGTTGCTAGTGCTGAGTAACTTTCTGCTTCAGGCCTTCAAGGAGAATAATGACACATTGTCACAGTGTCTGACAAGTGGATTCACACCAGCAACAAAGTATCTGCTCATCCCTAGTCATACCAAGTAAGATATATTAAATGCTTCTTGCTGTTTTATGCATTAACATTGGCATTGTCAATTTAAATAGTTCTCAGAATTGTCACTAAAGAACTTTCAATCTTATTTTGCAGTGACCACTGGAGTTTAAATCTGATCTCTATTAAGAGATCTGTAAATAATAGTATTAAAGGTTTTTGTGTCAAGATCAATTCGGCGAGAAATACGCATAAGGATGTAGATATATATCTTCCATATCTAAGTAAATATATTCCTACAGATGTTTCCCATTCCGTGGACTGGCAAATCGTCAGTTTGGAGGTAAACTTTGTCTTTCTTAATAGCATTTTGAAATCAATATTCTAATGTAATTGTTTCATTCTAATTCATCTTGTTTCATAATTGATTTCTTGTGTGCTGAATTATTTTGCAGTCACCCCAGCAAAATGATTCATTCAGCTGTGGTTGGTACACATTATACAATGCAAAGCTATTTTTTTGAGTGGTTCAACCTTTAGCAAGATGTTGATATTTCTAAGGTAATAAATTTTGTTTATTCTTATTTTGGAATCATGATTAGTTTTCTATTTTGTTGATGTTTTTAGCCATTACTAATACATGAATGTTCTATTTTGCAGTTTACACTTCTTGAGTACACATCAAGCCAGGTGTACAGATTTAGACAAGAAATCATCATGAGTATACTGGCTAGGGCAAGGCTTTAGCCTCCCGTTATTGATGATGGTGCAAAGGATGATGTAGTTATACTAAACTAAGATCAGAACAAATATAGATAGCATAGAAAAAAATACATGTATAGAATTCATAGAAAAATATACATTTATATATCAAATGCTGCTCCATTTTATGAATTTGGGGGCACAAAATACATGTACTAATGCCCAACTTGGGCTTTCAATTATTGAATGAAAGAGTGTATACACAAATTTCTACTAAAGTTTATTTGAAACTATTGTTCTCCCACAATGGTGATTGTTGTAGGTAGATCTTTGCAGCACGTTATCTGCTCCTGTCTTTTTCGCATCTATGAAATGACAAATATTAGTGAACGTGCAATTGTAAATGATGACATTTTTTATTATTTTGTTCTATT
This sequence comes from Diphasiastrum complanatum, assembly GCA_029204225.1. Taxonomy (NCBI): domain Eukaryota; kingdom Viridiplantae; phylum Streptophyta; class Lycopodiopsida; order Lycopodiales; family Lycopodiaceae; genus Diphasiastrum; species Diphasiastrum complanatum. Next base: position 23,088,263 of record CM055114.1, read on the forward strand.
TTGAAATGGCAATAAACAAAAAGTACTTACGAGTCTTCCGTTGATGATAAATCTGAAATATGTTGGTAGACTGGTTTGTAATAGCATGAGCTCTGTTCTGATAAAATCAAGCTTCCAATGCTCTTCCACCTCAACCATAGTCAAATATTCCTCATTGTAGATAATGCTTATCTCCATTCGGTTTGTGTGACCATTTAGTTCAAAGTCTTGATCCAGTGGTAGCCATGTACCTTCAATTTTCTTGTATCTTTGGTAGGTAAATGTGAGACTGAGCATTTGCTTTTCGATATGATAACGAAAGATCATTGAGGACTTTTTAATCCTTCATTCTATGTCATTATTTGTTTTACTATCCCAGCCTTGATCCATGAGATCTGACAAAGTCTCATCTGATAAATCCTTGCAAACAAATAAAGTTGGTGTCATACGAACACTAGCACTCGAGAAAAAATCAACAAATATATGTAATGAGATAAACCAACTTAGGTGAGCAATTTTTGAGCCTGTGCTTATCTTCATAGCATTTCTAATATCAATGAGTAGCTTGCATCTCAAGTATTCAGAAACAATGTTGTCACTCATCACTTTGAAAACTAGGCAATGGAATTGCTTTGAGCTTGCCAAAACCTCCATATGTTTGTGGCATATATAAACATTCATAAAAATAGATACCACAATTTGCAAGTTCCTTTGGACTTCTTCCTCTGTATTGCAGCTTTCCAACATCAGAGTGAATCACGTTTAATATTTCTGCAAGTGATTGTGCGGGCTCCCATTCACTTATGCATGATGGATATAAATTTGAAAGAAACAATGTTGAAGCATTTAATTCATAATCTAAAGAGCATCAATAAAGAAAATCACCTATGATTGCTATAGAGTGCATATGTTTTGATATACTTACAATTACAATTTTAATGATCAGGAGGATTATTATCATGTACTTTGATTTTTGAATGCATATATACATGTTGTACTAAGACTTCTGATATAGATTGACCTCTCGGGGTAGTCTTAAACTCCAAAATTTTTGCTTTCCAATAAGATTTGTAAGTCATTTTTGCTCTTTTCTTTTGTCGAAAATTGCCCTTTGATGATGGATGCAGCAATACTCATGAGTTCTTTGTATATTTTGTTGGCTTCCAGTTATCAGCTTCATCTTTCTCATTGTAAAGAATCACAGACTCGATTGTAGATCTGGGTCTCCTTGCCATTGCTATTTTCAAAGCTTGGGCGCCAAACATCTCTCTGATATGATACTTAATTTCAATTTTTCGTATCACATTTAATCTAATGTGAATGCCAACATAGTCACAGTTACTACGTATACCATATTTTATGTAACTGTACATACTGTATTTCTATAACTGTAACTAGTATAGTTAGAAAATTTCATTATACTAACCATCATAGTCAAGTAAATTTAACTTGAGGTAGTGACGTCGGGCAGATTAGCACGTGTCGGGGAGGAAGAAGATACCAATGGGATACATCCATGCTGCCCGGACACAAGTTTTCTATATTGCATTTTTATTTTTTAGTTAATTTGAACTACGTTACGTAGATTTCAAATCTCTGCATTTTGATTGGGCCTGGTGACGGTCGAAACTAAAGAAAAAAAATAAAAGTATCTTTACAAACTTTTTGATATTGAGAACTCCTCTAATGGAGCAGGCGCCAGTAGTTGTCTGCCATGTGTCAAAGGTGATTGTGCACTGACTTTGGACCAGTGGATCAAAGCATATCAACGGCTGTGATTGATTGAAGAATCTTCTCACTTCAAGTTGAAGGGTCCCACAACTGCAGCTTTTGGGAGTGGCCCATTCTTATGGGTGCTGTCCACTGGGTGTTTTTGTAGGAAAGTAGAAAATAGAGTGATGATTTGACCTAGCCGGGGAGACCAGTTTTTGGATCTAATTAAACAGGAGCTATGCTGGTACAAAGGGCTATGTGTTGATATAAAAATCTTTGAAATCGAAGATTTGTGCGCTACGGAGGAAATTTTCAAAAATGGCAGTTTGGTAATAATTGCCAATTTTCAAGCTTAAGAACAGTTTTGAGCCATTTTAAGGCCAAAATCTTCAAATTGGCATAACTTTCAATCCATAGTTTGGAATGGAAAGTGGTTGGAGACATCATTTGTCAATTTTGTAGTGAATTTCCCATTTTTACAATCATTTTTGAAATCCAAACTCATCTAAGTGCAATTATGGCAACTCTAAGCAAGAGCGTCCTCAATGAGTCAAGCAAATTGGAAGGAGCCAACAACTATGCAGTTTGGAAATCAAAATTGGAGAACATTCTGATGGAAAAGGAGCTATGGGAGATCGTGAAAGTTGAAGAGACATATCCAGCGATTGAAGAAGACCATCGGGCATTTGACAAGAGAAAATGGAAAGCACAAAATGTCATCAACTTATCGGTCAAAGATGCAATTATTCCCTACATTTCAGATTCGAAAGGACCGAAAGAAACATGGAAAATGTTGAAGGCATTGTTTGAAACCACAAACACATCTCGAGTGCTATTCATGAAGACAAAGCTGCACACATTATGAATGGATGATGATGCAACCATTGTCGATCACCTATTGAAGGTAAAGGAGATCCATGATCAATTAGTCGTCGTTGGAGAGCAAGTTCAAGATAGTGAGATCATGCAATTGACCTTGAACAGCTTGAATGAGTCACATCAGATGTTTGTGACAAGTATAGCCACTCAAAAGAATCTTCCAACCTAAGAAGAGTTAGGTGGACTAAGTTAGGAGGCTTTATACTTTTCACATTATTGATCTCTATCTTTTGAACAATCACACATTTCAAAATCTTTGCAAAGAGAAGGCAATGTAGCCGCCGCGCCGAAGTGGGGAATCTAGAATATTCTCTTTGAAAGCTCTTATATTCCCTCTACTTCTCATCTTGTCCATACCAATATCGCATCGATGCACCAGAGGTAAAGAAAACCAAGAGCAGTCATACATCTATGCCTCATACCGATATTGCATATCAGTTTTAATATCAGATCGATGCGCCAGAGGTAAAGAAAATCCAAAGCAGTTGTACATCTGCGTGTCACACCGATATTGCATATTCGTACCAATATCGGATCCATGCACGCGAGCCAAAGAGAATCCTGAGCAGACGTATACTTGCGCGTCGTATTGATATCAGGTGTACAACCAAATATATACAGTTATGTGGTTGATAAAATTTGAAGACAGGTTGTGTGCTCAGACTGAGCCATTTTTTGTGATCTGGACTCATTTATCCAGTAATGGCAACTCTAAGCGAGAGTGTCCTCAATGAGTCAAGCAAATTGGAAGGTGCCGGCAACTATGTAGTTTGGAAATTCAAACTGAAAAACATTTTGATGGAAAAGGAGCTATGAGAGATCGTGACAAGTGAAGAGACAAGGCTAGTGATTGAACAAGATCAACGGACATTTGACAAGAGAAAACGGAATGCCCAGAATGTCATCAACTTATTAGTTAGAGATGTGATTATTCCCTATATTTCAGATTCAGAAGGACAAAGAGAAGCGTGGGATACATTGAAGGCATTGTTTGAAACAACAAATACATCTCGAATATTATTTCTAAAGACGAAGTTGCATACATTGCAGATGGATGATGGTGCAACTATTTCCGATCACATACTGAAGATCAAAGAGATTCGTGACCAATTAGCAGTAGTTGGAGAGCGAGTACAAGATCATGAGGTCGTATAATTGACATTGAATAGTCTGAGTGAGTCACATCAGATGTTTGTGACGAGTATAGCCACAAGAGAAAATCTTCCAACCTATGAAGAACTAGGTGGATTCCTTTTGCAGAAAGAGCAGCATCAAGAGAACTTGAATCATCGTAACAGGGGCTATGATCATGCTCTTGCAGTTAGAGGACGAGGCAGAAGATTTGGCCATGGAAGGTATCAATCGAGAGGAGGAAACTCAAGCTGGGGATCATTTCAACAATTTCATGAGCAAGTCAATGATAGTCTGAATTGAGACAATTGGAATCAAGACTGAAGTCAAGGATGCGGCTATTCAAGACAAAATAAACTTGGAAATTGTAGGTACTACAACAAACCTGACCATTGGGAGTGTGAATGCTTCAAGAAACAGAAGGAAATAGAACAAAGAAAAGGCAAATGGCAAGCGGGAAATTATATTAATCAACATCAATTTGATGATGATTATTATGAAGACAATTATGCTAATCAACATCAATACGATGATGATCAATATGAAAAAGATATAGGTGAGACTTCAAACTTGTTCATTACAACATAATGACAAGTGATGAAGCTAAGGATACCTGGTACATTGATAGTGGTGCATCCAAGCACATGAGTTCAAGGAAAGAGTGGTTTTTAGAACTCAAGGAAACTCACAATGGTGATGAAGTTGGACAAGCCGATGGCCAAATACTATCTGTTAAAGGATTTGGAGTGGTATCAGTGAAGTTAGCCAGTGGGAAGATAAAGCGGATAAGCAATCTGCAATATGTACCTGGCTTAGCTAACAATCTACTATTTGTTGGGACGATGGCTGATCAAGAACTCAAGGTTGAGTTTGATAGCCACAAATGTCTTGTCAAAGATATCAAGAATCACTACAAAGTTATTGCTACAAGAGCTAGAGTCAACGTGAATCGACTCTACAAATTGAATGCAAGATCTTTTACTCAAGCTATGGTAAGCATTGTTGATAGTCAAAGTGACCATTGGCATCAAAGGCTTGGTCATACTAGTGCTCAAAGCTTGCAAATCCTTAAAAGAGGTAATCTAGTTGTTGGATTGCCTGATATCTCTTTTGACGGAGAAATTTGTGAGGGTTGCATTTTGGGAAAACAACATAGAGAGATATTTCCCAAAGATGGAGCAAGAAGAGCCAATGGCATTTTTTATCTTGTTCATAGTGATCTGTGTGGACCAATACAAATTTCATAAGCAAGAAATCTGATGCTTTTGCCAAGTTTAGAGAGTTCAAGGCTCTAGTTGAAAAACAAACAGATTGTTATATTAAAACCTTCAGATCAGATGGTGGCGGTGATTAACAGAGTTTATAAATTTTTGCAAGGATCAGGGGATCAAGAGACAGACTACTGCACCCTATTCACCACAATAGAATGGAGTTGCAAAATGGAAAAACAGATCCATTGTGGAGATGGCTAGGGAAATGCTTAAGAGCAAGAGTTTGCCAAATACTTTCTGGACAGAAGCAAGCAACACAACTACTCATATCTTGAATCGGTGTCCTACGAAGTCTGTGGAGGGTAAGACACCTTATGAAGCTTTTACTGGAAACAAACTTAATGTTTCTCATTTACGAGTATTTGGTTGTGATGCTTACGCTCATGTATCTGATGAAAAATGAAAGAAGCTGGATGCAAAAGTTGTTAAGTGTATTTTCCTTGGATATGATGAAAGAGCCAAGGCATACAGGATGTATGACACAGATGCACAAAAGATCGTGGTTTTCAGAGATGCTACTTTTGATGAGATGGGTCAAAATGACTAAGCCTTTGGGTACACCTATGGATGTCAACATGAAGCTTACTACATATGATGAATCTGAGAAGGTAGATGCTTATTTGTATAGATAGCTGGTGGGTAGTTTGGTTTATTTGACACACATGTGACTTGATATTTCTTATGTTGTTGGTGTTGTTAGACAATTTATGCAAGATCCTAGTCAAGCACACTGGAAGTCTGCTAAACGTATTCTTAGATACATTCGAGGGACATTAAATTTTGGTTTGAAGTAAAAATCCTCCAATAAAATGTGTTGCGAGGGCATGGCATCCTGCGTGTATAAGCCCATGGCCTAATGGGCATGTAATTGAAGTTTTAAATAAAATAAACTTGACTTGGGCCTTGTAATTAAAATAAAACTAGAGGCCCAATGTCATTTTTGAACTTAGAGATCACTTTTTAGAGTTGGGTCCAAATTGGGACTCACATGAATCTTGTGATTTCTAATGTACTTTTTGCGGACCCTTGGATCAAGTTGGGTCCAAAATGAGTCACCCTCACTCTGTATCTCTCTCTTTCTCTTCCCTTCTCAATCTCTTCTTCTCCATTCCTTCTCTTCAAAAATTAACTAAAAATAGCATCTATGCATAGTTAGGCACCTATCTAGTGATCAAACCTTTGTTGACAGGCGGAAGGGCTATACTACGAGAGATCTTTGACCCCACAGTGGTGCCATTGCCGGAGATAGGTTTCCACTAACTAGTTTAGTTGCATTTTAGCTATTTGCTTGCTTTTTAGAGTAGTTTAGGTAGATTTTTGGGAGTTTAGAGTTAGTTTTCTAAAAAAAAATTTGTGTTTGGACTGTTCACAGCTAGCGGAGGAGGTGTGAGAGGGTAGAGGAGGCCCTGAACAACCTCTAAGGGTTTGAAATCCAAACCAATCATCCAAAAAACTCAAAAAACACTCCAATCTACATTTTGGAGGGAAAAAGAGCCAAAATACTCATCAGATTTTTATATCTCTAGAATCAGTGGGAATTAATCCTTGCATCACTAGCAGCAGCTCCAAGGTACTGTCCCATACCTGCATAGAAGCCTGTGAGAGTTAGTTTCAAGCAGATTGTAAAAATCAAAGAAAAATCATAAAAAATTCAAAAAACCCTTGAAAGAATCCAAAAAAATTCAAATCTTCATAAGAACTCTCGCAGAGCCCTCTGAAGTTCCATCTCAGTTAGACCAGGACACAGAGAAGCTTGCAAAAGTTAGTTTGATGATTAAGTGCCTGTGCGAGAGTTTCCAATGACAAAAAGATGGGAAAGTACTAGTGAACCCTCGTAGATAGTGAGATTTTCAGTTCCAGTGGTCAAGAACTCTCGCAGAGGATTTTGAAGTTCCATCTCAGTGAGACCAGGACACATAAGAGCTTGCGAGAGTTAGTTTGATTTCAGTGAGAAGAAAATTGGATTTAATTGAAAATCCAGCAGATCATTCCAGTAAGAACTCTTGCAGACAATGAAATTACATCAGTGATGAAGCCTGCGAGAGTTAATATAAAGATCTGGTGAAGATCAAGCACCAAAAGTAATTTTGAACCCTCGCAGACAGTGAAATTTTTACTTCTTGAAAGAGTTAACTCTCGCAGAGAATTCTGTAGTGAGATCTGACCCAGATCCAACTACTATGAAGCTTGTGAAAGTTACTTCTCAGAGATCTGAAAGATATCAAATTTTTTACCTGCAAAAATAGCTAAAGAACCCTTGCACAAGATAACCCTCACAGACCAAATCAGTGAAAAGATCTAGATCAGATCCAGCTATTGTCAAAATCTCAGGTCAATCAATGCAAGGAATAAAAAGTTATCAAGGAAAAACCACCATAAAAGGCCTACAATTTATTCTGGCTGATCTGATCAATCAGATCCTTGAAGATCCAGACTGCATCCTACTATATAGGCAAGATCCAATCACTTTGGAACCCACCATCAGATGAATGTGAGATCGGGACGATCAATAGCACGAAAGATAGCAAATCAGGCACCACATCTTCTCAGATTAGCAGCTGTGCAACAAGAGACAGAACTAGAACCAGCACCAATGGATCCAATGGGCCAACCCGTATTTGTCCCACCCTTGCATGCAGTTCGGAGAGCACCACGGATGGAGATACCAAAATACGATGGATCATCAGATCCCATCCGATTCCTCCAGATCTATGAACAAGCTTGTGAAATCTACGGCGAACGGACACCTATAGAGAAGCTGATGCTATTTCCTATGTCCTTACTTGCAGTGGCTCAAGATTGGTTTTTTAACCTGTCAGAGGAAGAGAAATCCACCTAGGAAGCGGTTAAAGCGGCTCTCATTACGCGCTTTAAGCCAAGGAAGTTCCTAGAAGACCCATTTCTCCTACTGAGCAAAGTCAAGATGGGAAAACGAGAAAGGGTCCGGGACTATATTGAACGGTTCAAACATCTACGATCCGAGTGCAGTGCAGCCCTGACTCCCGAACATGCGGTGATCATGTGGTTCCTAGCCGAATTACCACGAAGCATCAGAAGAGAACTGAAACGACAGGAGCAGTACGCTACCCTGCAAGAAGCTATGGAAGATGCCATCAGGGAAGAGGATGAGGGATTTGACGACGAATATCCTTCCACCCACACTCCTACTCCCTCGATCGCATCATCATCATCAAATGCATCCACTCTATCCACAAGGAGCAGATGACAAAATTACACAAACAGCAGATGGAGCAACTTATGGTGCAGTTTGACCAGAAATTGAAGGCCTTACTGGGAACTGTAGCAATAACTCCACATCAACCGGAACCAAACCAATTGCAGTATCCTCGATGAGAAAATGAATGGTGTTCAGTATGCACGAAAAACCATACAACAAACGAGTGTCCAGTCCTAAAGCAAAATCTGAGACTGACACATAGATTCTGCCATCTGTGCAATGCAACATTGCATGATACGGCATTTTGTTTGTTTAACCCCAGGGTTGTTCAACAGAAGAGAAGTCCTTATCAAACTTCTTATCCTTATCAGCAAGGGGCACCTAACGCGGCACCAAGGTACGGCACACCCAATCAACCACAACGCATGGCCTTACCTGCTCCACCAGGGCCAGCCAATCAACAAGTGGCCCATGTAAACCTGACAGTAGCGGAACAAGAAATGCAAACGCCACCTCAACCTGAGCAGTAGTAGTGGTACAAACCAGATGAACCATTTATGGATCCTGCCATAAATGAATATGTTTCGGCCTATGCAACTCAAACTCAACGTCAAGGTGGAAGAAATTACGGCTGCTACGGATGCGACAAGGGACACAGAATTGCAGAATGTTCCTACAAGGGACAATATACAACCTCCTGTCGGGATTGTAGTTATGGACACTATTTCAAGAATTGTCCATTTAAACCTAGAACAAGTTCACCTCTTAATCTCATTGCCATACAGTAACCAGCAGTTTCAGTGGGGATGTCATCGAAAGGTTGACAAGACCATGCTCCTGTGTTAGCTGTTACGTGAGCACAGAAGAGAAAGCAAGTGGCTCCCTCACCACCACCATCGGTCACTGACGACCAACCCTCAACTTCAACGCCATATCCAAATGTGAGGGAAGAGAGAAAGTAGTACCAGAAAATAAGACACTAGGTACAAAAAGCACAAGAGGAGGAAAAAGAGCAAGAACAAAAAAATTCCACAGAACCTCCAGTTGGCATCGAACGGGAACCGCAAACAAGCTCACCACTGCGCACTGATCAGAATGATCGGTTGCACCAACATGAACCACCTTTTCACATGGTGGAGCCTGAGGAACCATGCATTGAAAGGCTCACACTCTTGTTGTCAAGCCATGTTAGTTTACCACTCGGAGAACTATTGCGAATTGCACCACAAGCAAAAAGCCTTTTAGCTGAATGGGCCAAAGCGGATGAGGAGCCAGTAGCACCTGAGCCCATATATTGTGCGGGCTATGATGAAACAAGTAACATCCTCCACATCGGAGCAGCATGGGAAAGTGAGGAACACAACATCACTTTGCCAATCAAACACAAGAGATACAAGGACGAGGCGGCAGTGGTAGATGGGAGATTGGGTGTCAATCTGATCTCCACTACTTTGTATGAAAAATGGGGTCTACAAGGATTGAAGCAGCCAAATTTGCCATCAAGCTAGCAGATCAATCCTGTGTAAAACCAAAAGGTGTAGTTGCTAATATTCCGTAAAGATAGCAGACATGCAGTATGTGATTACTTTTGTGGTCATGGATATACATGAATCTCCATCTGCATACCGTGTTTTACTGGGAAGACCATGGTTGAGGATTGCACAAGTAGTACACAACTGAGGTACAGGGAAACTCACCTTCGTGAATAGAGAACAGGCTGTAAAGGTAGATCCAACCACATGGGCGGTGAAACCTATTGCACCCAAAGCTGATGACGGATCATCCACAACAGATCATACGATTGATCGCCCAAGGCCAGCCAAGGGAGGTCACTATCATTCAGAGACGGATGTCATGAGATGGATGGATGCATTAACAACTGTTGACTACCAGACATGTCAATATGAATCAGATCCAGAACTGAGTACATCTTCACCCAAATGTTACACTATGGACACACCAGTCACATTTGGGGTGAATATGATAAACATAGCATGGCTATCAACGGAGCCGATTGAGAACCCAGTGGACGATGATCTAGTCCCTTGGAAACATGCTCTAACTTATAATAAGGAGATTGAGCTGACTGATGAACAAGTCCTACACTACATGGACCCAGATCGTTACAGAACCAAGAAGGTACCAGCTCAACCACCACAAAGGTTTGCTATGGCAAAAGTCTCAAGGATCAAACCACCCAAGGCACCTGTGAATAAGAAGAATTAGTTGAAGCAACGCTACAACCAGGTGATCCGATGGAGTGTTTGCAACCATGAGGTGAATGTCACAGCAGTCCCAAAGAAAGACAACAAGGATGAACCCACCAAAATGACAAAAAAGGGCAAAAAGTGTGAAAAATGCAAAAATAAGCTTGGTAGAGGCCAAAAATCTTGTATATAGATAAACACACATGTGTGGATCCTGTTCCCATGTGTGAAACTAGTATACTTGTCATGTACCATAATCATATAGGATGTACATATGATTTAATTCAAGTTCTAGTGGCTAAAAAGGCCAAAAACTAGTTTTCTAGACATGACACATGGCATCAATCTATTGATTTCATGAGCCACATCATTTGGTTAGGTGTCATATCCCATGTGTAGAGGAAAGCTCACACATGTGGAATAAGCTGAAATAGGCAAATTTTGAGTTCTAGAAGATTTCCAAGTAGATCTCCATATAGAAGGAAAATAGACCAAAAGTGCTCAAAAAAGAAGGTTTTGTCCAAGTGTCAGTTTTGCATGATGAATCATCATATGACAAAGCACCTTCACACATGTGGGATCAGAGGGACGATCAGTACCACGAGTTCCCACTTATTGTATATATAGAGCCACATTTGGCCATAATCATTGTGAGACACCAATCTTGGTTTTGGAAGCAATTTTGAGTGATTCTCTCCATTTGTCTACATTTGTTTTGATTGTTTTGAGGTTCTATCAATGTGTACTTGATTTTCAGGTTGGAGTCCGTACTCAGAAAGTGCTTCACACGTGTGAAACCAGAAAGTACACCTACCTTCAATTAATGATTGTTCTTGTTAGGATTTTTGTATCTAGAATTGATCTAGATTGATCTTAATCTCAAGTAGATTGATAGATCAAGTAATCTGACAACCAATCCCTCTTGAGGATCAGATTAGGATCCACTCTTGGTCCTTTTTGTACTTTTTGAACAAAAAGAAGGTGATGGATTCCTTGAACTCAGATACAGCATCATCTTCTACACAGGTGACAGAAAATAAAAAAATGACCAGTCGGGCCAAGATCAATATGCTGAAAGAGGAATCTCGATGAGCTCCAGTTCACGAGATGTCTGATACTTTCAAGAATTACACATTGGACGTCGTGGTAATCATGATGTCGCAAGCCCAACGAGAACCTGATCAAAGTCAAGCACCAGCGAAACAAGTCTTCGAGGGACCTGCGCGAACACAGCCGATGAATCTTGCGGAACCAGGAGAAGAAGAAAGAATAGTGCATGTGGGAGAGCAGTTAACACCCACGTAGTTCAAGAGTCTACGATCCTTGTTGGTGGAATATAAAGACTGTTTTTCCTGGAGCTATAGTGATCTAAAGGGCATTCCACCAACAGTAGTCCAACACACCATACCTTTGGTGGACGGAACAGTCTCCAAGGTAAGCCGTTACTACGTTGCAACCCGAATTATACAGAACTAATCAAGCAAGAGTTGCAGAAACTTATGGATGCAGATTTCATTTACAAAATTGAGCACACGGAATGGGTATCACTGATAGTTATAGTACCCAAGAAGAATGGCAAAATGTGGATTTGTGTGAGTTTGAAGGTGCTTAATGCAGTCACCAAAAAGGACCATTTTCCTTTACCATTTGCGGAAAGTGTCCTCGATAGAGTAGCTGGCGACCAAGCCTACAATTTTTTGGACGGCTTCAGCGGCTACAACCAAGTGAAAATAGCCCCCTAGGACTAGCACAAGACAACATTTGCCATGGTTTGGGAAACTTATGCCTATAAAGTGATGCCATTTGGACTTTGCAATGACCCAAGCACTTTCCAGCGAGTCATGCAGGTGGCATTCAAAGATTATTTGCAAAAAAATTTGGAAATTTTCTTGGACGATCTGTGCATGCATGGACCAGATTCAAAACACTTATCCAATTTGGAGAAGGTGCTACAAAAATGCCGCGAATACCAGATCTCCCTGAATCCAAAAATGTCAATTCTGGGTGACACATGGCTTGATACTCGGCCATATAGTGTCAAGATATGGGATCGCCATAGATCTATCAAAGATCAGGATCATTATTGATCTACCACCACCGGGGATGATCCGCGAGGTCTACATTTTCATGGGTCATGCTAACTATTATAGGATCTTCATTCTTGATTTTGCGAGTTAGCCAAACCAATTTACAAGCTCACAACGGATCCACATTGGAATGAGGAAGCTCTAAAGGCTTTCCAGAAGATTAAGGATGCATTGGTCTCAACACCAATCTTACGACCACCCAATCGGTCCATTGAGTTCCACGTGCATACAAACACATCAAAGTATGCAATTGGAGCAGTCTTAACCCAGCCAAGTGAACACAAAAAAGATTTTCCAATCCGATTTGCAAACTGACAAATTATTCAACCATAGAGCGGGAAGCATTGGCAATTATCTATGCGGTTAAGAAGTTTCGACACTATTTTATGACCACACATTTTGCTTTTTATACGGACCATCAACCCTTGCTATATCTCGTTAATAAAACTTGCAACACTGGGAGAATCACCAGATGGCTCTTTTTGTTGTTGGAATTTGATTTTTGGATAGTAGTTTGCAAGGGAAAACAACACTACATGGCAGATCGTGTGTCACGAATCAAGAGAAAGGAGATTGCAACCCAACCCGATGATGACCTAGAAGATGTTATCTTATTTTACGTGGATACAGTACTAGAATGGGCTATCGACATTGTTGAATATCTAATGCGGGGACAACCAGACAAATCATTATCCAAGGCAGAACAACAAAAATTGATCTTGAAGGCTAGACCTTATCAGCTGATTGTCAGCCAGTTGTACAGAAGAGGTCCAGATGGAATTCTTCAACGGTGTATTCTTCCTCATGAGACCACCCTGATCATTTCGCTTTCACATGAAGGCATGGGTGGAGGTCATTTTGCATCTGACATTATAGTTCACAAGATCCTGCAATCAGGATGTTGGTGGCCAACGATTCATAAAGACACGGAGGAATACTTGAAAAAGGTCGATGTGTGCCAAAGGGCAAGGAGACCAACAAGATTGAACTATGATCTACTAGCCCAAACACCGTTAAAAAAAAATGGGGATTGGATTATATTGGTCCAATTCACCCTGCAGCAAGGAGTTCCCAGGCTCGATACATAATCGTAGCCATAGACTACCTCACCAAATGGGTCAAAGACAAGGCAGTAAGAGTACCTGATGCTAGGACCATTGCCAAGTTCCTTTATGAAAATATCATTGTGCGCTTCGGATGCCCGGTGGAACTAGTCAGTGATCGCGGAAGCCATTTCATCAACGAGACCATCAAGGTCCTGTTGGAGGAATTCTTTGTAATCCACAGAACCAGTACGTCTTATTATCCTCGTGGTAATGGGCAAGCAGAATCATCCAATAAGATCTTTGTAGCATGCTCACAAAAATAGTTGAAGCTAGAAGATCAGATTGGGAACACAAGTTGCATGCTGTACTGTGGGCATTCAGGACAACATATAAAGGGAGTATGGATGGGAATTTCTGGTGTGTTTTGGGTGACGAATGGTTTGATCAGAGCCTTGGCGTGGCAATGGGAGATGGGTTGACGATCACCGGACATAATCCAACGGTGACCATCGAGTCAGCGTTAATCTTGACCTTGTACGTGGTACCTTGGTACAAAAAGTGGAAACAAGCCTTGTCCTCATCCCAGGTGGCGCAAGTGTGAAGGGCGAGGCCCATGTTAATCTCAGAAAGGAAGAGCGTCGAGTAAAAACCCATTGCTTCAAGGAGTGGGCTGGCTGTCTGCAGCCATGGTTGGATCAGAATGTTAGAGGGTAGAGGCCAAATTTGCGTGGCCTCGGGGATGTCACGGTGGATCACCTGTTTGGCGCCAGAGTCTTTAGAGGATGAGGAGGGCATGTTAGCAATGATGATTAGTGGTCGAAAAAGTCAGAAAAGTAGAAAAAACGGTGGAAAATGGAAAAAGATGTGAAAATAGTAGAAAACTGAGAATAATGAGTGTTGGAGGACAATGATTGTAGTTCGGAGCGTAGATCAGTGTTTAAATATGAGTAGATGACAACTGGTAGAAAGTTTGGTTGAAAACTAAAAACTTGGTATTTTCAGTGGAAATTTTAGCAGAGCTTCGCTAGCAAAGGTGACAACTCGAATCCAACCCTTATATAGCGGCATTTAGAGTGCGTATTAGGTGAAATTCACTTTCCCTTGTTTAGTTCCACCCAAATTTTGGCAAACTAGAGATTTTCTGATTTTTAACTTTTGTAAACTAGTAATCAGCTTCATCCAGGCTTGATTTGACTATTGGTAGTGCTCTGGAAGTTCTGATGGATTCTTGGTAGTGGATCCATCAGTCAATCTGATGATCTGAGATTTAGAATGAATTTGATTTGATTTGACAACAAACTATACCATCAATTTTTCACAAAGCTTAAAAAATTTAGACAACTAGAGATTCACAAAGATCTCAACCATGCATGAATACTCAAATATGGACTCCTCATTCTAGAAATCCAATGGGATAACAAATTGACCCTCACACTCTCACAAATAGAACTAATTCGAGTTTCATACATTCTATGTCAATTTTTGCTCAACAAATTGAATTCAATCGCTCTTATTGGATTTCACCAATTACTCTACCTTTTAAGACTTGGAATGAAATTCAAAATCAAAAATTGTGATTTTTCTCACTAAGATATTGTGCTTCAAAGAGCTAATGGCACTTAGAAAGATTTGATCACTTAGGAGAAGACAAACTCTCCACCAATAACAACACAAAATGTGCTTCTAGATCTTGCTCTCTACAAAGGAAGGAATTCTTAGAAAATTGGATCTCTCTCTACACATTTGCCATAGACACCTTAATGACTCTTTTCAAACCTTACTCAAACAAATTAAGTAGGGCTGAACAATGTGACTTGGTTCTCAATCTCTTTTCTAGAACTTTCAATTTAAGCCAATCTATGTCAAATTCTACAAAAGATTTGCATAGATGCTCTATATGCACTAGAAACTCTCAAAGGTTTCACTTGGAGGACAGATCCAAGGATGTTTTCTAGCAAATTTATGCTCCTAAACTTGACCCTATCACTCTTGAACAAATCTAGAGTGATCGGACAATGGATTTCATCCTCTCACCTTGCACATCACTCCTTAATCTATGATTTTTAGCAAAATCTCTCTTAACTTCAACATACACTCAAAAAATCAGAGAAGATCAATTAATGCACCTATTTCAAGCTTCAATTTTAATTTTTTGGCTGATCTAATCCAAGAACTAATCAAAGGATTAGATTTACTATAGAAAATGCTTGATTTTGCATCAAAAATCACTCAAATTGGGTATGTGAGTCAAATTCTACAAATTTTTGAAATTTCTCAGCCAAAACCGGAGTTGTACGGCCTCACACGTGTGAAAAGGGTTTCTACAGCCCACAACAAGATCTGGATCAAAAATTTTGAGGATAGCTATCAAATCCAACTCGCTACACAAAATTTGACTAGTTTCCAAAAGACTGCTAATTTTGGCTTTGATTTGGATTAACCCTATCAATTTCAACAAAACCTCTTGGACTTGACTCTGATACCATGTGCAAAAAGTACAAAAAGGACCAAGAGTGGATCCTAATCTGAGGGCGAGCTCCAACCAAGTCTCAGCCTCCCTTGCTGGAATGTTGTCCTAGCACTCAGCCTTGGCATGCCAGCGCCCCGGGGACTAGGGTCTATCACACACTTGAAATGTAACCTTCTCAGATTTATCAATAAACTGGGGTTATCCTCAAACTGACTCTGATTACCTTCTGGGTTTCAGTGTTCGGTAAGAGCGCCCGTTGTTAATTTGGCACGTAGCTGAGGGTCGTATCCCGGGACGCCAGCGGCATGCCGTCGGGACCATTCGGTCCGTGGCGCCAGCGGTATGCCGTCGGTTGTCAGATTACTTGATCTATCAATCTACTTGAGATTAAGATCAATCTAGATCAATTCTAGACACAAAATCCTAACAAGAACAATCATTAATTGAAGGTAGGTGTACTTTCTGGTTTCACGCGTGTGAAGCACTGTCTGAGTACGGACTCCAACCTGAAAATCAAGTACACATTGATAGAACCTCAAAACAATCAAAACAAATGTAGACAAATGGAGAGAATCACTCAAAATTGCTTCCAAAACCAAGATTGGTGTCTCACAATGATTATGGCCAAATGTGACTCTATATATACAATAAGTGAGAGCTCGTGGTACTGATCATCCCTCTGATCCCACATGTGTGAAGGTGCTTTGTCATATGATGATTCATCATGCGAAACTGACACTTGGACAAAACCTCCTATTTTGAGCACTTTTGGTCTATTTTCCTTCTATATGGAGATCTACTTGGAAATCTTCTAGAACTCAAAATTTGCCTACTTCAGCTTATTCCACATGTGTGAGTTGTCCTCTACACATGGGATATGACACCTAACCAAAGGATTTGGCTCATGCAATCAATAGATTGATGCCATGTGTCATATGTCTAGAAAACTAGTTTTTGGCCTTTTTAGCCACTAGACCTTGAATTAAATCATATGTACATCCTATATGATTATGGTACATGACAAGTACACTAGTTTCACACGTGGGAACAGGATCCACACATGTGTGTTTATCTATATACAAGATTTTTGGCCTCTACCAAGCTTATTTTTGTATTTTTCACATTTTTCACATATAGCTTCATCCATTGCCTAATGTAATGTCAAGTATTGTTCATGACCTTTGAGTTCAGGTCTGATATGTTTTGGTAATTTAGCCAAAAAGCACATAATCATAGTCTCATCATTTTAAAGATCCGTTTCACATTCAAATTGAAGATGCTTCATAGGTTTGATATAATCATGCACCATCTCTTCTTTCCCATCTTGATCTTACTAAATAGTAAAAAAGGATCTTCCAAAAACTTTCTAAGTTTAAATCACATTACTAGTCCAGCTCTAACTACTTTTCAATCAAGTTGACATCTCAAGTATTAGTTATAAAACCAATCTTGTGCAACACTGGTCAAGGACATAGGAAATAGCTTAAGTTTATCTTCTGGGTTTACGTCCTTATAGACTACTTGCGACATTTTGTAGGAGCTCAACAAAACTATTGGATTATTCTCCTTCCTACTAATCAACTAATCGGTTTTTAATCTTCATCCAACTGTTTATCCAGTTCTGCGGATTCTCCCGTGTTTTACACAGTCTGCAGAAATACACGGAGTTTGACAACAGTGTCAGGAATTTTCTCTCACTACAAAACCCGACACTGTCATGTTTTTGCTATAGTCAATTTTCTCTGAGAACGACACTGTCAAAAATTGCAAGTAAAAATACAGTGTTGCGTTTTTCGCATTTTTTGCTTGTCATGAATTTCGAGTAAAAATGCAGTGTCGCGTTTTTTGCATTTTTCACCTGTCAAAAATTGTGAGTAAAAATCCAGTGTCACATTTTTCAAAGTGCCTTAAATGTTAAAAAAATGACTTTGGCAAAGTGTGAGGCTACCCCAATATTCAGGAAAGGAGATTTTGTGACACTGTCGTATTTCTCACAAAAGTCACATTTTTTGCTTTCTCCTTGATGACAGTTACGTTCGTTTTTGTAGAGTGACAGTCATGTTCATTTATGCAGACAGATGCAAAAAGCAAACCTTGGTAGCTCAATCCTCATGCAAAGCTGAATATGTCGCAATTTCAAAGGTGGCGAAAGAGGTAGCTTGGTTGCAGATGATATTGGAGGCAATTGGGATACTACAAGGAGGACCATGCACGATGATAATGGATTCTCAAAGTGCCATTTATCTGTCCCAGGATCTTCTCTTCCATTCAAAGACAAAACACATACCTCTGAAGTACCATCACATTCAAGATTTGATCTTGAAAGGAGAGCTCCAGATCCAGTACATAAGTCTGAAGACATGATTGCAGATCTGTTAAAAATTGTAAAACATATCTATCATCTGTTGTTAATGTTTGGGAGATCCTACCCATGTAAATATTTTGTACATATCCAAGGTATGTGAATTGAGCACATATCCTTGTAGAATAGGACGATTTTGGGTTAGGTAGATCAAATTCCAGTGACATGCATAAAGTCTAGTTGGTCTAGTATGATATGCAATAATGTTGACAATGTCTAGTTTGACATGCATATAGAGATTCACATGGAATTGGTCAATTATGACCTTGTGGAAACTCGAGCCACAATAAATGCATAATGCCCTAAGTTTTCATGGTGACATGCAAAGCATGCAATCACTCTAATGGACACGTGCATGTAGATTTGTACATGGCTAGTTGAGAAATTGCCATTTGGAGAAAGTAGGTAGAAGTTAGGTGCAACCTATGCATGCTAGCAGTTAGGTGTCAAGTTAATAGTTGTTTGCAATTGAATAGGTGTAGGATGTGCATTGAATGCAAGGAGTACCACGAATTTTGGCTCTCCTATATATGTACATATCATTCTCATTCACAAAGTAATGAAGAACCAAAGTTTTGTAGCTATCTCATTAAGCTGTTTTTTCTTGTTATCTCTCTAGCTCTCTCTCTCTAACTCGTGTTGAGGCTAATGCTTATGCATTGTAATCTTGTACTTTTAATCATTCTTTGATTCATTGCTATCATAGTCTATTGATTAGCATGCTAGATTGTGAATTAGCCATATCTTCTGAACTAGATCTTGTTGAACAATCTAAAATCAGGGTACTGTGTCAATCACAAAGCTTAATCAAGATCAATCACGCTTGTGGACATTCCCACATGTGAATTCTGGAATTTTCAAAATGGTATCAGAGCCTCATTAAGCTTTGCATGCTAATTTCTCTGATAGTATAAGAAATTGAGAGATAAACAAGCAAAAAAAATAGTTTTTCACCTTTTCTAACATTTCTCTGAAGTGTAATTGGATCAAATCGGACCTGAACTAAATTTTCAAACCTGAATTGAGGTAGTACAGAATTTTGGAATTCCGCACGTGTGAAAATCAGAGATTTTCAGTCCCTTTGTGTTCCTTGCTGATAGATCCAAAGATAGCAGTCTTATAGCTTGATGGAAAGCTTATGATCTATACTTTCCATAGAAACTGAAACCAAATCAATCTGAAGTGTCAGCAAGAGTTATAAGCTCTTAAAGAGGATTAAGATAGGTCCAAAATCTGAGTGACAACATTTTGATTTGAATCAATTTTTACTTTGTTTAGAATTCATGGTTTTGAGCATCCTACACAAGAAAGTAAAGATCAAGACTGAGTTTGAAGTAATTGAACACCCTTTGTGCCTTCTGAGTGTCAATAGTGTTTTCTTTTGTTGCATTTCACACGTGCCAAAAGTAGGATTCAAACTAACCAAAGTGTCTCAATCCACTTTGTGTATCTGATCTAGTTAGCTTGTCTTGTGGAATATTTGAGATCTATCTCAAATACAATTGCATGTGTTTCACATAGGAAGGTAGTACATTTTTTGAAAATACCTATAGTGAAAGAGAGCAGCAACTCTAAGTCAGATAGGAATAAGCTCAAACATATTGCAGTCCAATTACAAGAGTCTTCACATTCATGGCATCTATAGGAGATTGTCTCTTTCAAGCTAGTGAAAGACTATACAACTTTAACTATTCAGTTTGGAAGGATAGGATAGAATCCTTGTTGATTCTCTATGGTGTAATGGATATTGTAACTGGAACTGAAGTTGAACCTGCAGCATTTGATGAGGCTCAGAGATTCAAGAAGAGAGCAAGAATTGCTCTACATATCATCAAATTGAACATCTTTGATGAGATGTTGAGAGAGATTAGTTCATGCACCTCAGCAAAGGAGACTTGGGAGACTCTGAAGAACCTTCAAGAAGCCGAGATCAAGTCAAGAAAGAGGAGTAAGAACCAGTATTCTCGTGCCTTCACCAAGAAAAAAGCAAAGAACAAAGACTATGGTGGAGTAGAAGATGAGTCAGCTCATCCTTCTAACTTCAAGAAGAAGACACAAGAAGTGCAAACCAGTTGTATCATAGAAGACTCACATGCAAGTTGTGGAGAGGCATCTCTTCTGATGTCTAGTTTTTCTTCTTTACCTTTTAATGATGTATCATGGTATATTGATAGTGGAGCAACAACTCATATGAGTTTCTCCAAAGATTCTTTTGTTTCTATTGAATCTGTTCTAGATCCTAAGAAATCAATATACACAGCAGTTAGTGATGCATGTGCAATTGAAGGTGTTGGAAGTTGTTCCTTAAAACTTACATCTTCTATGAATTTTACACTTTCCAATGTTCTCTATGTGCCTAATCTCACAAAGAGTGTGATTAGTGTAGAAAAGTTGTTAGATGATGGTTATGAACTGGATTTCAATATCAATGGTTGTTTCATAAAGAAAGAAGATAAGATCCTTGCAAGTGGATCTAGATATGGAGGTATTTTCAAGCTAGACATGCATGAAAATTCAAGTTTATGTGATGCTGCATTGATGACTTATGTTTCCAAGGAGGAGCTATCGCATAGGAAGTTGCATGTTTCCAACTTCAGGTATATGCCTATTATAGTCAAGGAGTGGCTTATTCTATGGCAAAATCACTTATGGATCCATATTTAATGTCTTCTAAAAAGACAGAACATTCTATGGAGTTGGAACATTATGATGTTCATCTTTCTTTATCAGTAAGCAAGGAAGGTGTTTCTTGCTTGGCATGTACTATTGATGGATCCACAAGTTACATTTGGATGTGTCTTGTCTCTTCAAGTTTTTTGGTGCATGTGTATGTTCCATCATGCAAAACTTTATGGAGTTATGAAGCTAATGGAAGGAGTGCACTTTATGAAGTCTTGTTCAGTTATAAGCCTAAGGTTGTATACCTCAGTGTTCTTGAAGACTATTGCTTTGTATGTGGTTTCTTGGAAAGAAAGAAGGATGGTGATCCTAGTCTGTGGATCATGGTTGGATGCTTATCCACCAAGGAAGGCTACATAGCCTTTACACTCTCTATCTCGAAGGTGTTTGAGCATGGAGAAGTTGTTGATTTTAAAGATCTATTTTCTATCTTGGAAGTGGCCGAGAACACAGTGTCTCATAGTGCATCACAAGTCATTACTATGGCAAGTAATCAAGTTGTGATGAGGTCAAGGTTTGAGGAGGAGTATCCTCAACATGCATGTCCAAGGAGATCTTCATCATTGTACAAGGACGAGTCCTTTTTTATTTAATTTCATGGAAAAGAAAAGTAAAGTAAAGGTGGTATTCATTTTGTTTTACTCACCTATTGTTCTTTTTCTTTGATTAATGATGTATCTTGCTTAATTGAGATTTGCTTATCTCAAAGATCAAGTAAGACTATTCTGTTTTTGAATGAAGTCTATGTTTCCAAAACATCTAGAAAGCAAGATGTTGTACCATCATTTGTATGATCTTCAATTGAGTAAGATCAAGTATGAGTTTAGTACTCATAGTTTGAAAAAAGGAGTTTTTTCATGTATTGAGGCATATTGTAAACTTCTTGTGAGGTTAAGTGAAGCATCCACTGAGGACACTTACACCCTCAAGAAAGTGTTTAGCCTTAATTTGATCAAGTTTGAGTATGGTTTCAAGATTAGATCCATTTTGGATAGAGTTCATATTTTTTGGACTAGTGAAGCTAGTATGCTTAATCTTGAATATTGCTCATGGTAAAATCTTGATCTGTATGATCTTTGTGGTCATGATGAGGCATGGAAGCCTCGATTTTTTCAGTCTTTCTTGTAGCCAACTTCATGCATGTGGACTTTGCATACCCATGATCGACATCAGACATGCAGGAGGTACATTGGCATAGTAGCAGGTTGGTGAAATATTTTTCAAAAGCATTTGGAAAAGATTTCTATCAAAGAGAACTTATCATGGATTTGGTAAGCATACTGCTATGATGGATTCTTTGTTCATCTTCACTTCAAATGCAAAGCAAAGAATCCAAACTCAAAGGATCTTCACCAACATCATATAGATATATTTTAAGGAGTGTTAAAAATTGTAAAACATATCTATCACCCTCCATGACACCTTATTCATACAGCATTGTCTACTACTACATGACAATTGGTTGAAAGAGAATGGGTATAATCTGAAGTGTCATTGGGTGTGGTCAGACGGTGCGGCATCCCAATTCAAAGCTCGAAGGCCTTTCTTCTTCGTGGCCAGGTATATTTGTTGGGGGTTCTCATCGTCTCTATTATTATTACTCTGTAGTTTTCAGATTTATTACTTCAGATAGTACCAAAATTATACTGAACTATAAGACTTTAACTAAATAGTCCATCTCATAGTACCAAACTACACTGTTACAGATATAGTACCAAACTACGACTATATGGGACACCCGAATATAGTACCAAATTGGTAGTAGACACAAGACAACAAGTTTGTAACCACGGGTACTATTGGCAACCACTGTGTATTTTAGCCAACATAAAGATAAAAAATCTAACAATTTGTTTGCTTTTTGGCTAGATATTATCACTTGATAGGTCTGCAAATGATGCATGATTTTTTTGCCTCAGGCCATGAAAAAGATGAGCATGACGGAGCGGGCGCGGTTATCAGGAGAACTCTCACTCACGAGGAGTTGAAACCAGATGGCTGGCCCTTGAAATGTGCAGTAGATGTGGTCGCATATCTGAAAGAAAGATTTAGGCCAAAAGGAGAAGGTCACAACTGTAGTACAAGAAGGATTTTCTGGCTGGTCGGCAAGGATGAGGTGCAACGTGATGTGAAATGGGATTGTCAGCGCATCACAGGCTCACGCTCATTCCATTGTGTTGACAGATATTCCAAGGATAGTCCATGCTCACTACGATGTTGCACATTGATGTTGTATTACAGGGCAATGGAGAAGATGCAGGAACATACAGCACATGGAAGAGTGGAAATATTTGTTTATCCAACCATTGCCCGAGTCAGAGACAGCTAGCAGCGACAAAAATGATGATGCTGGAGATAATGGCAGTGCTTATGGATCCATGCCAATGCATAATGACACTAACCTTTGTGTGAATTGTTGTCCAATGGGGACAATTTTGCGATCAAAGCAATAGAGAGAGGAGAGGATTTCTACCTTCTTAAATGCACGAAGACGATGTACCAGGCAGCGACAGCACAAAAGGATGCATGCATTAGAGGAGTTTTGAGCTCCAAAAAGACCCTTTAAAAATTCGTGCAAGATGTAGTTTATATTATTAAAATATTATAACACTCATACTTTTGACTTGCCATAACTTTTTAATCGTAGCTCAAAAGTATGTCATGTAACATATCATTGGAAAGTCCTTGTGGAGCGCTTTCCAATGCACCAAACTTCGCTAAATTCAAACTTACCACTAATAAGTTATGCCATTTTTAGTGTGGAATCAAAATATGGACTCAAAAAGTTACATTACGTATATTTCAAATTTGAGTGTTTTGATTGGTCCATGTGTAAGAAAAAATTGAGAAAAAATATAAAAAAAAAAATTTACAAAGGGTCTTTTTTGGATTTAGAACTCCTCTAATGGCACAACAGAATTGTTAGAGGAGGGAGAGTAGTTGAAGGCCTATACTATGGCCAAGTCGAAGGCATGATCAATACATACAACCTTCTGGACCAGACACGGCTAGTAATGATCTATCACACCTGGTGAGAGCAATCCGGTTTTCCATGGAGCCTATCCCTGGATATCATAACATGTTTCGATTATCCACCGATGTGTATAAAAATATATACAACAACATGCCATATGAAGATGACAGCAATCAAGAGGACTTGCTTAGCGCCTGAAATCAGTGTGCCTTATATTGATTCATTTGGTACTTTCATGTGAGTACTAACTTGGTACTTTGGATTACTTATCTATTAGTAATCCAATTTTTTTTTAATAAGTTCAAGCTACGTTTTTTGGTAGTATTGGAGTCTCAATCATAGCGCTTTTGGTATTGACTGAAAATGCCTTATTTGAAAAACAGGTACTGCTTGTTTAAAATTCCAAAGTACCTGTTCTTAAATTACATATTTTCTATTTGGTACTTGACTACCAAATTTGGTACTATCAAAGTACCAATTTTGGTACTATCGAAGTACCAATTTTGGTACATTTGTAACTATATGAAATTGCACTTAAGTCTCAAAAATCGGTACTTCACATGGATCTTTAACACTGTATCCATTTTTAACACCTTTAATACCCCTTCACTCTTAAGCAAAAACTAAATACTATCTAAGGAGTACAAACTATAACTTTAATAAACTCCACCCATACCATCATTCGTAGATCATGTTGGAATTATGGTTGTGAACATTTACAAAGCACCAACATAGGATTTACAGGTTGAAGAATGCCTCTGCCTTTCAATCTTTATCCCAATAAATCAAGAAGCTGCAAATGAAACTCAAAGTCTTTCAAGAATGAAATAGCCATTCAAATCTTTTTGAGATATCATATATTGATTTTTTGAATATGTAACATGTACAGAAAATTAGTTGCAGCCTGAGCTGGGCTCTTCAAACCTAGTCTGTAGGGGGGTCGAAGCAGTACGAGTACCCTTGGACCTCAACAAAGTAGTTCACAACAAGAGAGGACATATCGTCCTCACAGTCAAACAAAGGATTTCTTCTAGTAAAGGCGATAGGGATTTGCGCATGGATCTAGCCCATGAGCCACGGATATAGAACCTCCTTCAAATACCAGGGGTTCATTTCAGCATTGCACTCTATGGAAGGGTCGAAACATTTTATGGCCAAGCAGTTCTCGTAGTTGTTTTTTAACGACTTGTAGCGTTTATCGTCTACAAGTATGGTGTTGGATGTGTCGAACCTTGGCCATAATTTCCATACCTCCTGCAGGTTCTTCAAATATACTGGCACCCCCAATTTATCCTCGCTGACGTAAGGAATCTCCTTGAAGTCTTCACACCAGATCTCACACTTATGAGATGCACGATGCACAGGAGGAATGAGATAAAACCAGATCCTTATGAATTGCAAAGTTTTTTTACAAAAATATCTGCAGAAACAAAAGGTATATATCAAGCATTACCAAAAACTATCCTCATGGTTTTGATGGAGCATATTAACAATACCAAATATTGGTACATAATAGTACCAAATATTGATACATAGTACCAAAACATAGGCAATAGGTACCATACATTAAGAATTGATATCCAAAATAATTCGAAACAATTTCAGCTTGGATCTAAAATACTACCAAAATGTACCAAAATTTAGGCAATTGGTATTAAAAGCACAAAATAACTAGTAGAAAGTATCACAAAATTATTGATAATTTATTTTGCGGATATTGTTGAATACATTGCTATGAGTTAATTGAGCTCATATGCTTTAATAATCCCAAGATGAAAATGTGATCACAAGTGTTAATATGTTAAATGTTGAGCTACCTTTGAAAATTCTTTGTTGCATTTCTTCACGGAAGCAGGTACATAGTATTTCCATGACCTTCGAATGTCTCATGCTGCTCCATATAATGATTCGCACTCCTGCCTCGGCTAGTTTTTGCAAAAACACATTAGCCCTGGGCCTCAAAAAACAGTAGTAGTCTTCGTGCACTCGGATTCTGTTTCTCTTAAAGCATTTTACAAAAGGGCCATTCAAATATTTTTCGTAAGTGTTTAACAACACCTCGTTTATATCGAGGACGACCAGTCTACCAGCCCTAGCTGGAATGTCATCAGTGTCGGGGGCCCTGGTCGTCATTGGAATATTCTCATCTTTTATCCACCAAGGGGTGGGTGCTACAAACACATAAGAACAAGAAAATGACATCACCATGATGAGATTCACATTGCACAACAGAAAAAAGAAATGTCTTGTTTTCCTTTTAATAATAACAAGTGTCTTCTTAACATATCAGATGGCGGTGACACTGATCACTCGGTGAATTTGGTCACACTTCATAACACGCTAGATAGCATTATTCTACTTTTAGTGCAATAGAGCGTGCACGTGTTACATTTTGCTTGCACGAGTTTTACTGTTATATGGTCTAGAGCGCTTTATCTTTTTAAGAGGATATAACTCTGATAACAGAGTATCGTTGCATAGATCTTCACATGTCTCGCATTCAGAAGTGTGTGGAGTTTCAACCTTCTCTACCCTAGCCTCCTCCCCTGTCGTTTTCACTTTTTGGGACCCTTCAGTTTCATCACCTGTCCCTTCATTTTCTACATCCACATCCTCCTGTTGTTCCTCTTGTCGACGGTCCTGCGTTGTCTGGTGGTCCTGCTGTGCTTGGCCTTTTTGCTCTTGGTCTTGCTACTACTTTTGATGGTCTTGTTGTGTCTGGTCTTGCTGTTGGTCTTGCTAGTCTTGTTGTGCATGGTCTTGATGTTGGTCCGGCTCTTGATGCTCCTGCTGGTCCCGCTCTTCCTCCATATCTTCATCCAGCTCATCTATGTCAATAGTAATTTGTTCCTTGTCTGTTTTGTCCTCTGTTGTCTGATGGTGGGGCTGCTCTATTGCAAGGTTGTCTATATCATCCTTTAGCTTTGAAACTTCTTCCAGTACTTCATTTATCGTTGAATCCACGTCTGGGTCCTTGTTCATCTGCTAGTCTTCATGCAAGAAACTACCTATAGGGGGGCTCTTAGTCGGCATAGGGCAATTTGTACCTAATTATGCAAGGTCAGAGAAGGAAAATGACAGATTTCAGATCTCAGCTCAATTTTGGTAAGTCTTCTTTATCGAGATTTAGACTAAGACAACAACCAATAGTACCAATTTCAGTACTTCAGTATAACAAATAAGTACCTCGAACACAAAAAATTATAGAACCAAGAACAAAAAAATCTTGGAGTACCATGAACAAAAAAGCACCAGCAACCCACAAAACTTTGGTACTCCAGGAGAACCAAAAGTACTAAGAACACACCAAGAATGAAAGAGATAGAAAGAAAGCATGAAGAGTGTTAGTCAAAATTCCCAAACCATATGGTTGTATCCTATTCCAGAATGTCACCACAATGCTCCCTCCCATTAGCATGGCCTTCCTTGTGAATGTTTCAAGTCCAACAAAGAACCATTTATGATACCATGCCTTCAACAGAGAAAAAACAAGGGCTACACTCCTTTTTAGAATTGGGAATGTTGACTATCTTTAACTCCACCAAAAACTCTCTCATTCTCTTTCTCAAACAACTTGCACACAAACTAACATTGCTGAATTAATACTTTCCATTGAATTTTCGTAATTTCCAAACATGGGAGTAAAAGACACAAAACGTGAGCTAATAAACACACATGTTCAACTCAATAGTGTTGAAAAAAATAGTGCCAAAAGTATCAAAATGGGATTTATGTAGACATATAATACTACCAAATTGTGTTGATACAAAATAGTTCCAAATATGTCAGATCTGAAGAACCAAAAGTCCCAATATGTACCTTCAATATGTTCCGCCATAGTACCCAAGAAGTCACATAATCGATGTGTAAATAAAGTCCAATAGTTTCTACTGATTGATTAAGACTTCTAAAACCAATTATTGCTAAAGTAGGGCCAATCAGTTTAAAACTAAAAGCTATCTATCATACTAGAATTGAAGAATAGAGAACCAAAGTTGGTACTCTGAAACATGAAAAGACTAAGAAACGTGTTATAAGTATAAATTCAGGGTTCTTCAGAGTAACAAATACCGTTGTTGGGATACTCCAAGAGTACCAAAGCAATTAGCACCAAAAGAAAACTTACTCTTTCCAAGCCCCTTGTGAGCCCAAGCCCTGGCCTCATCAGGGATCTTCTCACTGCACCTTGGTTTCACACAAAAGTCTTTGGTGTTTATGGTCACAGCAAAACATAACGGATGGTAAGAATGCCTACAGGCAAACATGAATGATCCAAGAAGAAAGGTGGAGTCCAATGACTTGCCACATGCAACGCAAAACCCAAGGACGTGGATATAGTCTACCCAACCCACCACGTGGGGTCTCGGGAACAAAGTGAAACTGCCCCCGACTGATCATCTCTTGCATAAGGTTCACAAAATCAGTGTGCCCTTGAGCATCCTTCCATTCTAACTCCAACTTTTCGTATTCACTTTGCAATGAAAATTCGAATTATTACAAAATAGCACCAAACAATAAACAACAACACCAAACCATAGCCAACATTGTATATACTATACAATAGCTTCAGAACTATCAAGCATTTTCAAAAAAACTACCAAACAAAGCATAAAGGTGCCAAACAGTACTATAAAGCAAAATTAGAAGTAACCAAGTACTTTTAACAATACAAAAGAGATCTCTGCAAAAATTCATATAAGGCCCTTTTGGAGCTCAAAATTCCCCTAATGCATACCATACATTGCATGAAATATGTCAAATAGTATTAAAAAGAGAATTCAAAAGTACCAAAAGTACCAAAAACACCATAAAAGTATAAATCTATGATACCAAAATCAACACATCATAAAAGTACCAAAAACACCATAAAAGTATAATCTAGAAGTACCAAAAAGTACCAAAAAACAACATGAAATTTGTTTAAAATCTCCAAAGGTTTCATTATAATGACCACAGCGCGTCCATAAGCTTCAAAAGTCCCAAATAGAAAAAGGAAGACTACCAAAAAAAATTATCTCCTCCTATGCAACCTCCCTTTCAAGGGACTGGGCATCCGTTTGCACTTCAACTTTATTTTAGCATGTGCCTTGTCAAAATGAGCTCATCATCCACTTCTTTTATCTCCTCTTGATTGGAGTGCATGTCCAAAGCTCAAGAAGGCGCTTCTCCACCTCATGAATCTCATCCTTGATTACTTGGATGACACTGTTCTCACCCTACCTGACCAGCAATTTTTTCTTCTTCTTCTGAATGTTGTCCTTCAATTCTGATAGCCTTGCAAGCATCCACCCAAATCTTTCTACGACTCTCTGATTTATCGCCTCCACCTCAGGCATATATCTTGGAGGGAAAAGAACAACATGAGACACACTATCCTCACCTTCGAACTTGCTTGAGTGCTCTCTCTTGTCTCTAACTCCTGTTTGCCCATGAGGGGGGCTGTTAGCCCTTCTCCAATTTTCCAGTTTTTTCTGTAGGCCATCCTTCTTGCTGTTGCACATTTCAATTACATTCTCGCCAAATCTCATCCATGCTATCTTGTGAGAGGCAAGGTCCGATTTGGCGGCTTGCAACGCTCAAAGGCATAGCATTTGGCGAATCTGGTAGTGATTTCGTCATAGGATGGAGGAGTCTGGTACACCTTGTGGAACAGCAGACGGCAGTCATCCATAAACTATGGATGCAGCTAGTTAATATATATCTTAACATTTTTTTGTATCTCAGCTTGAACACCTTCAGCCATTGACTATCTAGCAAATCAGTGTCTAACAGGTCTTTTGTCAGCTTGTGATCTAGGCTTAAGCCATACTCTTCATGAAGCTCCTCGGCTGAGTAGCAGAAATTCCGTAGGATCGGATACTCATCCATTTTGTTTTTTCCTGCACAACAGATTGTTAATTTTAACACAAACTGTTCACTGTAAATCCTCACATAGAAAGTACCAAATAACCAGATAAAAAACTAAAAGAAGCTACCATAAGCAGTTTTTTAAGACTAAAAGCTATGTAGAAGAACCTGCTAAAGTACAAAAGTAGCTAAAGTTCCAAAAGTTCTAAATTAAGGACCAAAATCTGCTGATTACTACCAAAGTACCAGCTAAGTACAAAATTACCAAAAGTAGGAAAAGTACCAAAGTACCAAAATTAGTACTACTTAAGTACCAGATGCAGCCCAAGAAATATTTAAGTACTAAATTAAGGACCAAAATTTGCTAATTACTACCAAAGTACCAGCTAAGTACAAAAGTACCAAAAGCTAGAAAAGTACCAAAGTACCAAAATTAGTAAAGTACTAAGATTAGTACTACTTAATTACCAGATGTACCTAAAGAAATATTTAAGCACCAAAAGCAAATAAAGTACCTAGCTAAGTAAGCACCAAAATAAGATAAAGTACCAAAGTTCAAATCTAAGTACCAAACCAAGTACCAAAAGCAGCAAAGTCCCACTTAAGTACCAAAAGCAGCTAAAGTACCACTCTAACCCTAAACCCTCAAAGCAATTGCAGTACTAGGATAAATAACTACCAAAATCAAATAAAGTACAAAAGCAGCTGCCTTACTACCAGAACTACCAATTCAAGTACCCAAAGTAACTAAGGTACTACTTAAGTACGAAAATCATAGTACCAAATTAAGTACCAAAGTACCAGCTAAGTAGCAAAATATCAATTAAGTACCAAATCCATCTAAAGTACCAAATAAAAACCCAAAAGCAGTTAATTTTCACCACATTATCGAAAGTACAAAAATAAGTACCAAAAGCAGCTAAAGTACCTTGTTAAGTATCAACAGCAGCTTAAGTACTAGGTTAAGGACCTAAAGCTAGCTACAGTTGTAGATTAAGAACCAAAAGCAGCTAAGTATCACCATAATACTAAAAGTGCTAAAAGTAATGAAATTCATTACAGACAGAATCATACGATGTAATTTACCCTTTCTCTTGTTGCTTGAATGATTGTCCGTTGTAGCAGCCATCGCCTCAAACAATTCGTCAAGCTTCGAATGTGTGGTCTCGGATTGATCCATGACACCTATCCTAGCTGGTAATCCATCGTGGTAGCTGGTCCGTGGCCATTTGTGTATGCCGGGAGGTATGCTTGATGTCTCAGGATTTTCAGCATTCGTCTTAGAGGCAGCTTTGCACTTCCTTGCAGGTGTCCTTATCTTTCATAGCAGATGATTGAGAAAGCAACGATAGCAAAAAACAATGATAGCGGAAAACAACAATAGAGATGTTGTGAGAGCAGAAAGGAACGAAAGCAATGAACCGAAAAAAAAAAAAATCCAAGAAAGCAAATTATAATGAAATGATAGCAGAAATCAATCATAGCATAAAGCAAGATATCAGAAAGCAAGACAGCAGATGAACTGATAGTAGAAAGCAAGATAGCAATGTGAACTGACCATAGTAGAAAGCAATGATATGTTCACTGATGGCAGAAAGCAATCGTAGCGGAAAGCAAGATATCAGAAAGCAAGATAGCGAGTGAACTGATAGCAACATGAACTGATCATAGCAGAAAGCAACGATATGTTCACTGAAAGCAGCATAAAGCAAGGTTCCGAATGGAATTGATCATTTGGAGGGCAAAGCATTTAATATCCAAATTCAAATTAGATAAAGTGGGCCCATGATTAGTAGGCCCATGTGATGAGTATGTTGATGATTGTCAAGGATGCCTTCACCTACATTTACTCATGGGACCTATCACTTCCTCCAACAAGTGAGAAATGTACAATCATAAGTATTGCATTGGAAATATAAATTGTGAGTAAGAAAATCTAAAAAATTTGACATATGCTACCAAAAGGTACTATGAAAAATGGGTTCTTTTTTTGTACCACCAAAACATGCTTTTACCCAGAGCTAGAATGCTAAAGAGTGTTCAACATTGAAAGCTTGAGAGAGAGAGAGAGAGAGAGAGAGAGAGAGAGAGAGAGAGAGAGAGAGAGAGAGAGAGAGAGAGAGAGAGAGAGAGAGAGAGAGAGAGAGAAAGAGAGAGAGAGCACTATTTTTCTTGCTTCAATGCAATTTTTAAATGTAAAAATATGAACAACTATTTATTCTAAGCAAAATGCAGCAATGTCCAATAGTAGATCATAATGGATAGTGAGTTGGCATCCATCCAATTGGTAATTCTAGAAAATTTATTTGTTGTAATATTAGGGCAAGTCTTTTGCTTCAAGATGAGTGGAACGTTAATTGCCAATTAATTGACATGGTCAAAGTGCCCGAAGTCCGAAGTCTTCAAAGTTTGTCGATGTTGTCAATAAACGTCAGAGCCACCTGTGAGCCATTTTTGAGTAGTTCTACAGATAGTGTAGAAACACAAAGAAAACCACAGGTCTGGATAAGAATTGGATGAAGATAAAAATGTCGATTAGTAGGAGAATAATCTAACACTCCCCCTTAATTTGAATCCATGAATGCCTTGACCTTCGAACTTAGTTCTGCATTAGAACTTTCTGTGTGTATCCAAGCTTAATGCTTTGGTAAATAAATCTACTATCATATGTTACGTTCGACAGTACTGCAATCTGACCTCTTTGTCTTGAACTTTGCTTTTGACATAGTGATACTGAATTTCAATGTGCTTACTCCTAGAATGAAACCTAGGGTTGGCCGATAAGGCAATGGCACTTTGATTATCACAAAATAAAATCGTCGGAGCATTTTGATTCAGATTGATATCTGAGAGTAAGTTTCTCAACCAAATTGCTTCCTTTGTAGCTTGTGGGACTGCGATATACTTTGATTCTGTAGAAGATAGAGCTGTCGAAGATTGCTTGCGACTGTTCCATGAAATTGGATCATTGTTGAGGAAGAATGTAAATCCAGAAGTGGATTTACGAGTGTCTACATCTCCTACCCAACTTGCATCTATGTATCCACTGAGTAAATTGAGTTTGTCATTGTCGACTGCTCCATAACAAATGCAAAAGTCCATAGTAGCTCGAAGATATCTCATAACTCTGGTAAGAGCCTTCCAATGTGTTATACCACTGCAAAAGCTATGTCTGGCCTAGTACAGATCATTACGTACATACGAGATCCTATTATTGGATGATAAGGATACTCACAAATCTGCTCCTTCTCTTCAATTGTTCGGAGACATTGGTCCTTTGACAGTTTGAGACCTGGTTCCATTGGTGAGAGAGCTAACTTGCAATTAACCAAATTATATCTGACTAACATACTGTAGATGTACCTCTGCTAAGTAATGTAAATCAACTTTCGATTTCTATCTCTGTGGATTTGAATACCAAGGCAGAAATGAGCTTCGCCCAGATCGATCATGTCGAATTCAGAAGATAGCATTGTCTTGTCTTCTTTTGTCAAATCGATACTGTTTTCGAAGATCAATGTGTCGTCTACATATAAAGTGATAATGATAAAAGACTATTGCACTATCTTGAAGTAAACATTCGAGTCTGAAGAGCTTGGTGTGTAGCCATGATCAATATGAAAAGTATTGATCCTTTGAAACCATGCTCGGACAAATTGCTTCAAGCCATAAAGTGCTTTATGGAGTTTGCACACATAATTGTGTTTACCTTTGGGTTGCACCATGTAAATGTCTTTTTCAATAACTCCATTGAGATATATTATCTGTACATCCATTTGATGTATTTCCAGATCTGCTACAGCAACAAATGATAATAAAAGTCGAATGGTAGAATGCTTGAGTATTTGACTGAAGGTCTCAATGTAACCGGCATTGTATACCTGAGAAAATTCTCTGGCAACAAGTCGAGCTTTTCTTCTTTCGATGCTTTCATCTACTTTGTACTTGATTTTAAAAATCCATTTGCAATCAACTACGTTTTTGCTAGCAAATAATTTGACAATCGTCTATTTGTGGTTCTTGATAAGAGATGAATACTCTTTATCCATAGCTTCTTTCTAGAGATCGAAATCGGGTTGACTGAGTGCCTCTTCAGAAGTCATCGGCTCTTGAACAAGGTAGGCTGTAGACTCATTGATATACCTAATAGGTGGTCTGCTACCTCTTTTCGATCTTCTGGGTGATAAAAGAAGTTGATCATTTTCATCATGCTGTAGTTGTTGAATTGCAACACCATCATCTTTGGATTCGTCGTTGATATGTTGTTCATTGAGAGTAGACGAGCTTGGAAATTCAATGGGAATAGTTGACTGAGGAACTTCGAAGTTCAATATGTCAAATGAGTCGGACAAGTCAGCTACATGTGATTTTCTCTTGAGGTCGATAAACTGATCCTCGATGAAGATGACATCCCGTTAGTGAATATCTTCAATGTGATAGGTTCGAACAACATGAAAGCTTGATCAGAAGTAGTGTAGCTGATGAAAATTTGATGCTCTGAAAGTCCAGTTTCTTCTTGAGATCATGAGGAATCTGCGCATAAGCAATACATCCAAAAACATTTAAATTCGATAAAGAAGGTTTGGTACTTGTCCAAACTTCAAATGGTGTTTTGTCTGAGAGACCTTTAGTAGGACATCTGTTTTGAATATAGGTTGTTGTTGAAACAGTTTCAGCCCAAAAGGCCTTCAGAAGTGTCACATGTGATAACATGCACTTTGCTGATTTGACTAAGGTTCTGTTCTTTCTCTCAACAAGACCATTTGACTGAGGTGAATAGGAGGTAATGTATTGTTGTTCAATGTCATTGTTAAGGTAGTACTCCTTGAATTTGGTAGAGATGTATTCTCTCCCGTTGTCGGACTTCAGTGCTTTGATTCATTTTCTAGTTTGATTTTCTGCATGCTCTTGGAAAACTTGATGAAAGCCTCTGATTTCTGCTTAATGAAGTAAACAGCTATTCTTTTGGAAAATTCGTCAATAAAAGTAATGAAATACTTTGCATCTAACAATGATGGAGTTTGCATAGGTCCACATATCTCTGAATGAACAACATCTAACAGAACTTTTGCTGCATGCGTATGACTCGATCTAAAAGAAATCCTAGTCTGCTTTCCAAAGATGCAGCTATGGCAGAGAGAGATCGACTTTGCCAGAAGGATAGTTGAGATCAAATGCAAGGGATTGTCTGGACATGTTTGAAACATATGCATAATTCAAGTGTCCTAAGCAATGATGCCATAATAATCTTTATTGACAAGAACAAAGGTTTTCAGGGCTTGACTAGAATCAGAATAACAATGTGCCAATCTATATAAGTATCCATGCCTCTTGCCGAGTGCAAGGATCTTATTACGCCTATTCATAATTCTAGATTAATCAGACTCAAACTCCACCTTATGACCTAAATCTGTAATTCTACTTATTGATAACAGATTTGTAGAGAGTTTAAAAACATACAAGACTTTTGACAATAGTTTGAATTGATCATGCTGGAATCTTAATCTTATAGTACCTTCACCTTTGAACCTGGCAATATTGTTGCCTCTGAAATAAAACAAATTTGAAGTTAATTTATCCTCCAAAATGAATAAGACCGGTTTTAGACCACTGGCAAGTCCCTTTGCTTGGCCCTTTCACTTGTCACCCATTTTCTGAATCTTGGCAAGTGAGTTGACAGGTGAAGGACCACCACCACTTCACAATTGGTTGGTGAGTGTTAAATGGAGGGCTACAATATGATTGGTCCATTTTATTTAAGGCGTTATGTTTTGAAATGTAAGTATGAAAATCTTTATGTTAAAAAATTGAAGGGTGCTCTAAATTTTTTTTTCAAACAATCAACTTTTGTTGGAAAGGTCAAAATTGAAATGCATTTCATTGAAAGGAATATTGGCACGAAAGGGTTAAAATAGCTTCAAAATGCAAGCCAACATACCATCAGACATTGGCTGGCCCGAAAAATGGACTTGAGTTGCCCTTATGTGAGAGTGGGTCCCTCCCATGTCATTTGCCACATACTGTCATGATGTTAATGTGAAATGGTGGAGTCATTTGTTTTCTACGACAATAAGAGAGCTCTATTTTAAATTTTGGACTTGCCAAGGACCTTGGCATCAAATGCTTCATGCTTATACTTGCCTGCTATAACATGCCAAATCATGAATCCTTCGTACATTTGCTCTTACTCTCAACAATATATGCAGTCGTTGCCTTGTTATGACAATCAGCTAGGATTTTATGTAAAGCGGATGAGTGATTCTACCATCAAAGAC
The DNA here is from genome assembly GCA_029204225.1 of Diphasiastrum complanatum. Lineage (NCBI taxonomy): Eukaryota > Viridiplantae > Streptophyta > Lycopodiopsida > Lycopodiales > Lycopodiaceae > Diphasiastrum > Diphasiastrum complanatum. Next base: position 23,124,361 of record CM055114.1, read on the forward strand.
AGTAAAAGCTTTTTTAGAGTGGTTGACAAAAAGAAAATTGAAGGCTTTCATAGGACAAGCATACAACCTGCTACTGAAACATGTTGACACTCCACTTCATTCGAGATGATATGCCGTGGTTATATTTGCTAGTTTTGAAATTTAAAGACTGATGTCAAAATATGTACAATCACACGATATGGAAGTAGGAATTCGCAGCTATGAGCTGCTTATTACACGCTTATCTTTGTGCCGGAAAACAGTTTGTATTCACACTACTTAGCAGGCGATTTTGACTAAAGATCTTGGTCTATTGACAGTGATGAAAGGTCTGATGAGCACAAAAAGTTCGTAAGTACAGCCTCCATTGATATCCTGAGAAAAGCAGTTGCTTTTTACTTCACTTACCACACCTACTGCTTCTTCAACCCGTAGAATGTAATTGAGACACATATCTGCAAAGTAATTTCCACAACGCGTACACATACTGATCGATCCGTGCTATTTATGCTAAACCTCTCTATGTTTGGCCACTTGAGCTTCAGGAGTTAGTTACCTAAATACCCAGGAATCGCAGTTCTTTGAGCTGCTAGGGTGCCCAACCCGAAAGGGCAGCCTGTGCCGGGGGACCCTCATCCCTACCGAAACACTGGTAGTAATATGAAAAAGAGAAAGCACATGCAAATTAAGCCCCAGTTTGGATCTCCTTCACTTTCCACCACTGACGTAGCTGTTGCATGGCGCATCTGGCTTCGACTAGTAGGACTGTGCAGCAATTTGCATGCCATGACCAAAAGGATTGGAAGAACTGCTGTGACCCAGCTAGAATAAGATTGACATAATACAGGCAATGCGAGCAGTAAACTCACGACCCACAGAAACAAAAGAGGCAGCCAAGGAGATGGAGCTCCTTCTGTATTAGCCATTCAAACACAACGTCTATACAACTAAAACAAAAGTGCCTTGAGTGGGCTTCAGTCGACTTTGCATATCACACTAACCAAAGGAGTTTATGCTACTAGTGCTATTAGATCACAGTATGAATTCCAACGAGAATGCTGCACAGGAACTAGCGCTAATTTTTGAGTCCAGATTTTATCCCAGCTAGTGATGGCAAGATACGAAAGACATTGAAAGTTGGCTGTTAATTGTATGGAAGCTGAACTGGTCTGCAGCCTGCATGGGCTCCCACGAATGATGAATCATGATGTGTGCTGTGCATGAATGGGTTGACTTCAGTTGACCATTTAAGCCAGAAATTAACAGAAAAATTCTATGAGAACTTTTGCTCTTTCGATGCACTGCATTTGTAGTACGGTGATGGAGCTGCATGGAAGTTCTTAGTTGATACAATTTGAGAGAAAAAAGGTTAATACAAGCGAAGCTGAAATTACTGAGAGTGAGAGTTTCTATACCTACCAATTGTCATTGGTAGCTGCACATACCGGCGCTAGTGATTCAATATTATATGCAGAAATAATCTTTTTTAGAGCAGGAGTATCCTCACGAGATCATGGATGGAGTCAGCTGTCAGCACATTAAAAATTTATTAATTACATCTAACAAAGTCTTAATGTGGAGGCCCGCAGCTGAAGTAATAATTACAAGTGTGGACAATGGCCATTGGAGTCTTGGACCTTACTAAGCGGTCAATCAGGAGTCAAGACGTAGGATTGAGGACTCAAGGAGTGGGAGTCATCACTCTTCATCTCTAAGTCAGAGATATGAATGAAGGATTAAAGTCTTTCCTTATTTCATTAGTGTCCCTCATTCCTCGCACTCTCTTTGCGAGACCGTTGGCTTTTGTAGTTTCTGAGTGTAACCTAATTTTTTTTTTTCCAACCTAGAAGTTCCTACAACTTTCAAAACTAGTCAAATTTTCATTCAAGTTTAAAAGTGCACTTGCAAATTCTTTATTGAAATTTTCTGAAGAAATCAATTCTATGCAATAACAAACATAAATTTGAAGTACTTTATGCTAAGTTTGTTAGAAGAAATTTAAAGAGTAATAATACTTATTCGAGCATGTATATGTACTTTCTAAAACTCAATAAAGCCCAATATAAAACATAAGTTTTTCATTGACATATGTCAAAGTATTCTAAAAAATTTCCTCCTATCTTTGCATGAAGGAGTTAAGTTTCTTGCTACTAACATTTTTAGCCAGTTTTTAGACTTTTGGTTTCCTACTTGTTTCAAGATCAATCGGTAAATTTCAATACCAGTCAGTTGGTTGTAGGACTTTGTTGGTTCTATGTGAGCATTAGTATCTTGGGATTATGGAGCAGTTCGTAAAAAGTTGCAAGATTTGTAGATTCTAGAAAGTTGTGGTATATCTACACACACACACACACACACACACACAACGCTGACTGTGGCCAAGGAACACCAATGGCCACATGCAATAAAACAATCTAACGCCCTTCCTTGAGAGCGACCTTAGGGCCTCATCTAGACTGAGGACCCCACCTTGTGTCCAACAATCGATGGGTTCTAAAAATTTTCATCATTGAAAAACTCAATTTAATTTCTAGCATTTGAATTGGTCCACCCCTTGCAATCCATGAGTTCTAAAATTCTTTATCATAAAAAAAAACACAATTCTAGCATTTGAATTGGTCCATGTCTATACTTAGGGTTTTGTAACTAAATCCTTCCCTTTGTTGACTCTCTAAGATGGTTGGGGTTTGGTACATGACATGTGGCTTGTGCCATAATGAATATTTAACTATCTTGAGATGTAAAAAAAAAAAGGACACATTGCATTGAAGAAAACATGGGGGTTGTGAAGGTTACGGAGCTCTAGAAATGAATGGTTTTTGTAGTTTCTCAGTGTGACCTAATTTTTTTTTTTCCAACCTAGAAGTTTCATTCAAGTTTAAAAGTGCACTTGCAAATTCTTTATTAAAATTTTCTTAAGAAATTAATTCTATGCAATTTAGAACTTGGTAAAAAACTAAAATAGTTTACAACCCTTAATAACAAACAAATATTTGAACTACTTTATGCTAAGTTTGTTAAAAGAAATTCAAATAGTAATAATACTTATTCTATCATGTATATGTACTATCTAAAACTCATTAAAGCCCAATATAAAACATAAGTTTTTCATTGACATATATCAAAGTATTTAAAAAATTTCCTCCTATCTTTGCATGAAGGAGTTAAGTTTCTTGCTAACATGAAAAATTAAATACAAGTCAACCACTGTTATAGTTCGTCACAGGTGGACACCATTCATTGGGACACATAACCGTTGAAAGCGTGCGAAGTCAAAAACAGCATCTTGACAAAGGGCCCATTTTGAGTTCTAATATCCCCTAATGTCTCTCATACATACGTGTGTTTGGATGTGCAGCATACAAGCACATTCAAAAAAAAAAAAAAAACTCGATGATAAATCAGAGCAAACCATCATGGTCGGATACTCAAACGGAACACAAGTGTATAGGCTGTACAACCCAACAACGAAAAAGGTTGTTTCGAACAGATATGTGAAGTTCGATGAGTCCACATTCCTTGGACTAAAAGATAAAAGAGGCCATGAGATATTCACACTGCTGTGTATTTAAGAAGGAGATCGAGGACAAACGTCAAATCAGAATGCTGAGCCATAGACTCCAGAGCAGCAGGAAGCAGAAAATCAACCCTACGAACTTTATGAAAGTTATGAAATCACAGATCTTGGAAAATCAACGAAATGCCTCGGGCTGGAGATCAGAAGAGATCGAACAAAGGGCAAAATGCACTTGAGTCAGTCTGAATATGCCAGAAAGGTGCTCAAGCAGTATCACATGATGGACTGCAAAGAATAGGCCACACCAATGATAGCTGGAGCCAAGATGACGAAGCAGGATTGCCCAAAAACAGAAGAGGAAGAACAAAAGATGGCAGGTATACCCTATCAAAACTTGATCGGTAGTCTGATGTACCTTACAATTTGTACCAGACCCGATCTAGCTTTCTATGTCTACGCCTTTAGCCAATTCTCTTCTAATCCTGGCATGGCACATTGGCAAATGGTAAAACGAATCCTACAGTATCTGAAGGGTACCCAAAATATTAGACTAACCTACAGAGCTGAAAACAAAAGAAAATGATTCGAACAGCACCACTACAGTGATGCAAGCTAGGCAAGCTACAAAGTTGATAGCAAGTCCATAACTGGAGGATATACCATAGCGTGCGGAGTTGCGATCAACTGGATATGCAAAAAGCAAACCTTGGTAGCTCAATCTTCTTGGGAAGCTGAATACGTCGTAGCTTCAAAGGTGGCGAACGAGGTAGTGTGGCTGTAGATGATGCTGGAGGCAATCGGGATACCACAAAGAGGACCATGCACGATGATGATGGACTTTCAAAGTGTCATTTATCTATCCCAGGATCCTGTCTTCCATTCAAAGACAAAGCACATACCTCTGAAGTACCATCACATCCGAGATTTGATCTCGAAAGGAGAGCTCCAGGATTAGTACATAAAATCAGAAGACATGATTGCAGAGTTGTCTCCTCTAATCGGCTAGCAGGCTTGATCATCCAAGTATTTGGATCAACTCTCGTAGCTCGATTCAGTCTATATCAAGAAGAGTTCTAGAGTGTCCACATGATTTTGCTGGCCAACAGTCAAAGAAACCAAGCTATAAGCTATGCACTCCATCTCTCTATTAAGGAGAAAGATGAGTAACCAATACCCATAGCAGATGCTACATTCTGAGCCAACACGATGACCATTTGAGACTCCATTTCTGAGAACAGAAAAGGAAACACCAACGATCAATGAGGATGAAGAAAAATCTTTTGAGAGGCATTCATGTCTCAAACAGTGGCCCACCTTAAGCCGCCGCTTAGGTATCTGTCCAGCGATCACTTCTTCATTATTTTTAATAAGATAGCTACCTGAGAAGCAACACATCCCTTCCAAAATAGGTAGGCACAGCTGTCCCTCTGATCAGAGAATAACAAGTTGTGAATGAAACCACAGTTGAGGAACTATGGACCTGAAATCTATCACGTTTGAAAGTTGAATTACAAAGAAGAATTATCGAGCTTTACGAGGGGGATATGCCACATAAAACCTAGTTGGAATAGGAGAACGGACTATCTTGAACCAATCCCACTAAGGAAGAAATTATGTGTATCATGGTGTTTAGTGTGCCAATGCTGAATTAGACCTCAACCCACGAACTAGATAGAAGCTCTTGGAATTAATCATATGTGAGATCGTGTCTTTGATAGTGAGAATATTCTTCAAGTTCACTTTGAAGATGTTAACAATGACTTTAATGCAGAAAGAATTTTTAAGAAGTTTCGACAGAACCATATCCGATACCAAAGTCACCAAAATTGCTTATAGGATCAGAGGACAGAGTAGATCATGCCAATCTAAGTTTGCATAAGATAAAGAAGCCAGTTTGGTACTGATTTGCAATATATCTATCTTGGAAATTACTAAATTTAGCTAATATCAGATTAACTCATAAATCAACCTCCAATGAGACAAGGTATGATGACTGGGAAGCTAAAAATGGGATCTTAAGTAGAAGTGGCAATCTCCAATTGCATGCTCCTCCCACTAGGCAAGATCCTAATTCTACACTGGGCACTCATGTAGTAAGTGTTATATCAATGTCAATAGTCATTCAAGATGATACCGAAAAAATACCAAAAGTGATAGGCCCTCTACCCCAGTTCCACGGAGATATCAATGAAGATGCCCATAACCATATCCGAGAATTTGAGACATCAATGGTTGTCAGTAAAATCATGGACCCTGCACATCGAATGATCATGTTTACCCGTGCGGGGGAAGCTAGGAAATGGTATTACCATTTACCAGTGGCGTCTATCAATACCTTGGATGAACTTTATCAGTTATTCTTGAGAGAGTTTGGACTTAAGTACGATGTTGATCGTTTGATGCTTACTTTGACCATGATACGACAAGATCCAGGAGAATTGGTGCGCTTATACGTTAAACAAATCAAGGAACTCGTTCGCCAACTGAACATAGGGCTAGCAACCTAGGTATTATCTCAATTAGTGCTCACCTTTTTCTTGAAGGGCCTATAATCAGCTATTCAGTTAGAATTATGTTGATCAGGAGTCTCAACATTTGAAGAAGCAATATCTAGAGCTAGAATAGAGAATGTCTACCTAGATACATATGGGAATCAAAACTTCACAGAGATGATACAAGTCTTAAATCTTGAAAAGACTCCACTTATTTCTAGAAATACACCATCAACTATGGAAAGTCCACATCTTATATCTCAACCATTAGAATCACAATCAAACTATCTAGTTGAAAGGGAAAATATCAGGCCACACTGTTATGGCCATATTCGGTTAAGGACCTGGAATAGTCCTAATATGGTAGACCGGCCCTCTAGTACTCGAGATTATTGGTCACGCCATGATTTAATTCCATGTCAAGGCCAATTTGTGACTAATTACCTTGAGAGGACCCAGACACTCTAATTGAGACATTTGGAGCATTGCATGTCTATGTGACAGATATAGGCTGGACGACTGCATGAAGAGATGTGATTTATTTATAGTTGACCTGCATGGGGGTTGCATGGTTTCATGCACATGACTCTACTCTCTATATAATGAGGTAGGGATTCTCCCGTCGACATATTGGGTTTAGGTTACCAGGTTCTCTCTTCTCCTCTTGCTTCACATGGCATGGCTTGGGGGCTAGATCCAGTTTTGATCTAGGATTGGTTGGATGGTTTGGCTCCATAGTCTCTCCTATTGTGTTCTCCTATCCTCATCTTAGGGGCAATCCTGTGGGGTCTTTACATTGGTATCAAAGCCCGGCTAAGATGCGGTCTTGGATAGGAGTGGAGGCAAGCTCTACATCGAATTGGAAGATTAAAGCGCTTGGATTTACATCCTGGTTGGAGTGTTGCTTTTTTTCAAGGGAATTATGAGTTGGATTCACAAATTCCGGATAAGTAGCATACTTCTCGAAATTATGGTAGAGTGTACTTCTACATGAGTTTTTGGTAAAGATGCTGCGAATTTGTAAGAATCTTGATTCAATTTCATGGTTTCTTAGGGAAGCTTTCAAATGGTGTTGAGTGATCTGCAATGGTTGATTTAGTTACTTATTTTCATTGCTGGCTTTCGCTCAGCTAATGTTGTAAATAGCATGCATCAATCCACAATGTTCTGAATCAGCTTGTTTTGTTCAAGTTCATAGATAATTGATTGTAAATCAAGATGTCCAGGTTGTATGGACTGTTAGGAACATAAGAGTATGATTCCAGTTATAACATGCTGAGAATAAGGAATCTTGTTCCAAATCCTCCTGTAAAAAGCATGTTAGGAACATAAGGGGGAGTTGCAGATGCTTGAGTGGAAAGCTATGAAGGTAAGTAGAGACCAACCCCCTTCCTTGAATTGCTGTTCCTTGCAAAATCTTGATCTCCTCTTTTTTCCTGTAAACCTGGAAATTTACAGAAGGTAGATTCTGTGTAAGAGTTGAGATTAAGAGAGTGTAACCTTGAGATCCAAGTTCTGTTGTCTGTATTTTTTCTCATTGTGAGAAAGTGGAGGAGATCGGAGTTTAACCTCGTTAAACTCTAGATCATTCTGTATTTCAGTTCACAAAGGTAGCAAAGCACAATAAATTTTGTCTTAACAGCTATTGAACCGATAAGCAGTCACTTTTCTTGCTTGCTGTGGGCTGGAAGACAACCTTGATGGCTGTTCCGAATCACTCTTGCTTTCCATATATGAGGTTTTTCATTTTGGAAGGCCTATGGAGCAAAGTGAATGAACCAGTAAGGATGAAACTTTTCTTCATCAAGATGTTTTGCATGAAGAAGCACGATCCTGTTACCTTTCTATTTGAGCATAGAATAGTACTGCATGGGAATGATGAAAGATCATTTAACATTGCCATCAATTGCTGCCTGGAACCCAGTTTAGGTATTCCCAGTAAAAGGCGCAGTTGAGTGATTGGAGCTAGAACCCCTGTTTGGCAGTCGTATCAATGTGTATTATCATTTTATGCTTTGGAACGGTGGCTGTTTGAAGGATCAATCATGAGCTTGAGCTTGAGCTTGATTAGTGAAGAGGTCTTGATGAAGCTAGTGTAGCGTTTCTCCTTGACATCAAGGGTGGGTCTGGTGGCCGTAGCAAGCTACTAGAAGGCCGCTTTTGGTCGTTTGATTTCTATGAATACATTGCTCGATCATTTCTTCTCTTCAAAACATTCAGATGTTTATAAAGTTGTCATAAGATCTTAAGTTATTCTAATTATAGTTTAGAAGATCATTAGCAGCCCTTGTACTTGATCCGTATATCGGTTATTGGTGCATCGTGAAGATGTGAAGAGGTACAATAAAAGGACCTCCTTTGTACATGTCATAAGCGTGAGAATGTGGAGCCATTGCAACTATAGCCTGATCGCCGGAGCGTAAAGATGTGGTCGGTCACAACCGTATGTCAACCGCAATCGGTTTCCTTTGGTCAGTTGTCGTTTGTTTTGGTATTGATATTGTTCAGTTTTCTTTTTTTTTTATTGGTATTGATATTGTTCAATTTTCTTATTGCAGTGTTATGTATCCTTCTAACTTTATTTTCTTTTCTCGTTTACAAGATGCTATTGAAATAAATGCTTTTGGTATGAGACATGGAGGCGTCCGAGGTGTATAAGCCGGGAGAAAAGATGTTTATCTATCTCATTATTTGAAAAACTTTCAAAATAATGAGATTTGTATATATCATTCATCTTATAATCCATATGCAACCACTGTCATTATGCCATCAAATCATTATCAGTTTGTTTAGGAGGTCATAAGCACGCAAGAGGAACATATAAAATAATTTTTGTGAAGAGAGATTTGGCTAGTAAGATATTAGGTTATACTCCCAATGAGGCTACAAAAAGATCATCTGCAATGGCCCTTTATTCGGGTTACATTGATATGAGCAAGAGGAAAAATTTAGAATTTTTGGATCCATATGAAAGGAGATTATTCCTTCATGACAATACCATCCGTCTGAATCTTGAAGAGGATGATGATGATAATTAAATAATTTTCTGTAATAGATTTTTGATATATTACAAGGATCTCTCTTTTGTAATGAATTTGAATGCCTTTCAAAATATAGTAATACTTGGCGAGTTTTTAGCTTGATATCTAAATTGTGCTCTTCTGTAAAACCACTGAAAAAGTTGAACTAAATATTTATTTCTTGAATTGTGTCCTCCATGATTTGTTGCTCTATGAAATGCTCCCCTTGCTTGTCAATGAGATTTTTCCATGCCTTGTGATGACCAGATACTTAAGCTCTCATATTCCTTTGCAAAATAAGTTGCATGATGAAAAAGGATGTGATGCAAACAATAGTTTTGATTAGTTACATCAGTAGAAAAAAATATAAGCCTGAATGAGAAAAGTACCAGATAATGATATAGGTTAGCACCATGTAATGAGTAACGTTATCTTTTTTCCAACAATCATGTACAAATTTTACAAATGTGGTGCAATGATTTTGCAAAGTCCTCATATCTTCTGATGATAGGTTTTCTTTCCTGATAACACCTATGAGTTTGTCTAAGTTGGTCCACACTTGTCCCTTTTCCACTCGATTACTTCCTTCCAATGTTCGTGTGGCTTGAACAATTTCTCTCCAAATTTCGTATCTGACACTTGATTCTTTGCATGTGTGATTGGATAAAAATCTTCTTGCTTTAGCATCTCCAATTGATGGCTTATTAGGAACGTTTGCTTTTTCCCTGAGAGTCTGTCACTTTTTTCAATCGTGACATTCCCTTTATGTAGTCCTGCATTTGACAGAACTATTTTCAACCTCCTAATTGTTGCTTTAGCCACTGACTCTGGTTTATGATTCCATGCTAGTAGAATATGCAAGTAAATTAGTTTTTCAATAATACGAACCTCAGCATGCAATGTGCGTATGTGAACATATTTTAATGGAATTGGCAGAACACTTTTCATATTTGGATCTTTAGCTTCTCGTGTTGGGCCAGTGTTTGTTGATTGTCCCAAATTCATCTCTCATGCAATAAAGACATGGATGCTTTGATGTTGCCCCATGAGAGACATATACATATATTTTAATGTTTTCAAATCCCCTGCAAGGTGCCATTGAATTTGAAAACTTCCATGGTTTTCGATTGTAAATTTTTCACCCTCCAAATGTCTCTTTATAATTTTGCCATAATTTCTTCTTGAAAATATCCATGATAGTATTTTATGGTCTTCTTTCAAGACATGTAGAAAAACAAGTAATGCATGACATGTCAATAAAAACTGGCAAGCTATGAATTGTTAATATAGATATTCTAAATGAAAATTGAAATGTATACTTAGAATGCCGCCAACCACCATATGTGATTTTTCGATTGAACACCAAACGTTCGATCATCTGTATCTGAAATTTTGTTCATCAAAGTGACACTCACACGTTCCAACTCCTAACCCTTGATGATTTCAGATTCATCCAATTTTATCACAATAATGATCTTTCCATTTACTTGATGTTCGTCTAGTTTATAAAATCAAATAATGTATTTTAGAACATTTTCAATATCAAGGAAAACATTATTGCAATCGTTGTAATTGAGCTCACCATATTCTGATTTATATAATTCAGTTATATGAAGTGGTTGGCCAACTACTTTGAACATTTCGTCGTTATAAAAATTTCTAGCTAATCTTATTCAATATGGACGCGGAAGATTAATTTTCTTCACCATCACTTGGGAAAAAGCTTCTTTAACTATTCTAATAAAAGTAGAATAAGCATTTCTGCTAATTCCAGATACATCATATTCACCTTGTATTACATTCGCACCCAAGTATGATTGAACCTTAATCAAAACAGTCTCTACAATTGCATTTTTCATTTTTTTCAAACTGAACATTTTTTATCATTTCCTTTGCTGACTTTCTTGGTAAAACATGACTTAAAGATGATCCAATGCATGAACGATCTGTTAAATAGTTCTTTGCCACCAAACATGATATGCAACAAACATATGAAACTCAAATTATGTTTAATAAATAAATAATCCATGTTATCAAGTGCAAATCAAACTGAAATGATATATACAAATCAAATAAGCAGTTTAGATGACAACATACTTGAATGCTCAGATTCTTTTTTTCTGATTGCCGCTATGTGTAGATAGGTCATCAATATTCTTCATCGGTACTCTCTTTCTTTTCCTCTTCATCATTGTCTTATTGATAACTTTTAGATTAACAGAAAATTTTAAACTCTCAGATCACAACTTTTCCATGGATTCTAACATTTCTTGGTTTGATCCTCGAAGAGTAGTGACAGTTGCATTCAACTCTGACATAACATTCTTGAGTGCATTATTTTCAGCACCAGTGTTTGCACATAATGAAGCAATTGTTGATTTGCACGTTGCAATTGTTGATTAGCAAACTGTAATTGTTGATTCAGACAAGATATGCTATGCATTCCAATATCACGCAACCTTTGACAATATCCAAGTAATCCACTATTTCCTTCACATACATATCTGAGAAGATGAGTTACGGACTTAAAATTTGGACACAAATTGATAGCTGGATCATTAGGATAAATTGATCCATCCACCCACAAATCTATATTCATATGATTATTTATTCTCAATTCTCTAACTATTGTTGCAGCATTCTCTACAACTTTCGCATTTTTCTTAATAATTGGAGTGCATTCCATTGGAAGAACAACATGCAAATGGAACATTGCCATTGTTAAAGCTACAATCATGTGAATGAATCTACCTACAATAAATCAATATGAATAGATCTAGCATTCCTTACTAGTGTAATGTTTATGTCGCATTGAAAAATTGTCCTGCCTCATATTTCACTATAAGCATACAATGATTTCAAAAGTTTTGCCTCTCTCGCTTTAGTTTTTGCATTGAGCACACCAAGATTTTCAATCTTAAAGCCCTAGTCCCAAATTTTGGAGCGAGCATGAAGAGAAGTTATTACATCTCATGCTAAACTAACTATTGTTTGAAGTTAACCATACTAGTTAAACGCCAAGCAAGGCCGAAAACTCAAAAAACGGTGACCATAAGTTACCGGTTTGCATTCTCTCTCTATGTAACCTCTCTCTAAAGTGAAATTTTTTAAAGGGCCCATTTTGAGCCCATATTTTTTCTAATGTCAGGCTTTCTACCTATCCACATTTCGTATGGTGTTTTATTTTCCAGCGCTGTCATTGTTGTTTCGTTTTATAGGTGTACAGCTGCAGCTATTGCCTCAGCCCAGAATTGACTTGGCAATTGAGCCTGTGTCATCATGCATCTGGCTCCTTCGACTTGCGTTCTGTTTCTTCTTTCTGCGACACCATTATATTCTGGTGTGTATGCAAGAGTGAACTGGCGTTCTATCCCCTACAGAATTTTGAAAATGCTTTGCTTTTGTATTCACCTCCATTGTCAGATTTGATGATCTGAATCTTCTTTGAGGTGTGTCGCTCTGCAAATGCCACGAACTTTTTGAAGGAATCAAATACTTCAGATTTCTTCTTTAGGTAGTAGATTGTGGTCATCCGGCTGTAATCATCTATGAACGTCAGAAAATACCTCAAACTTGAGAGCGAATCCATTTTCATCGGTCCACAGACATCAGAGTGGATGAGCTCAAGAACTTCCTTGGCTCTTCTTCCCTCATGTGTGAATGAATTCCGATGTTGTTTGTCTTTCTTACAGGCTTCGCAGAACTCAGTTTCGGGCCTTGATATCTTGAGACCTGTGACTATGTCTTTCTCGCACATGTCATACAAGCTCCTCATGTTCAGATGATACATTTTTCTGTGCCAGAGCTGATTTTTATTTTCTGATGCATTTAATATGCTATCAGAATTGCTGATTATCTTGGCCTAGTAGAGGGTTCCTTCTCTGCATCCGACCGTCAGCAATTTGTTTGTATTTTTCTCGATTATGCGGCATGTGTTGCCGTCAAACAAAACTCAAATACCAAGATCTGCTATCTTGGAGACTGATAGCAGATCTTTTCTGAGTGAAGGCATGTAGAGTGCTCCTGGCAGTTCTGCTTGACCTGATAGTGTTCGCAGTTGTAGAGTGTCGATGCCTTTGACATCGTGTATGCTCCCATCACCTAGTACCACTGCTTTGTTATTTTCGATTTCTCTGAAGTCGATCAAATTTTTTTTGTTGCAGGTGATGTGAGACGTCGCTCCTAAATCAATGACTACATCGTAGTCGTGTTCAATGTAGCTCGTTGAAGCTTTATCAAGTATTGTGAAGGCTTCATCACCTCTATCTGCATCCTTGGATGACTCTGCAACATTTGCCTTCTCAGCCTTGTTCTTTCTTTCTGAGCTGAATCTGCAATCGTATGCAGAGTGCCCTTTCTTCTTGCAGTGCATGCAAGGTATTGCTGGATTGAACCAGCATTTGTTGGCTGTATGGCTTGGTTTGTGGTAGTGATCACAGGAAGCATTAGGGCCCTCTTTTGAACTCAAAAAGGGCCTCTTCACTAATTATAATTAGTGTTAATGATGACATGTGTACCAATAAAAGAGTGACAATTGAAATAGAATGGTCCATATGACATGGCACATCCAATGGCCTAGATGAAATCCCAAAGTCTAACTCACCCACTAACCACACTTTAACTATACTCCCCTAGCCCCTTATTGATGACAATGTCACACTCAAAAGCAAGGAACAAATTCAAATTTTGAATTTGTGAAGGGGGGGGGGGGTCCCCTTGTACCATTTAAAAACAAAATAAAAAATAAAAAGTGAGGGGGGGGATGGGGGGTTTATATCCCCCCCCCTCCCCTCCACATTCTCCTGCACGGCCGCCGTACGACCATCGTGCAGAACGTCTCCTTGTTCACAGATTCCCCCGGGCCGCTGGTCCAGCTCGCTACCCATCTCTTTGGTTTGCCCACGCAGCCGCCTCAACACCTTCTTGCTAGCACACTCCCCCCGGGCCGCTGGCCCGGGTCGTTGCCCATCTCCTCCTTGAAGGGCCCATGCAGTCTCCCGGGCAACAACACCGGCGCGCTGGCGCCTGGGAGACTGCTTGGGCCCTTCAGGGAGATGGGCAACGATCTGGGCTAGCAGCCCATGGGGAGTGTGCGAGCAGGCATGGAAGGGAGTCTACGAGCATGGAGTCTGATTCATTCATTTCCATGACCTGGTACTTGCCCAGCCACTTTCAAAGCAAGCTCACAACCGATGATTAACCAAAATAGTGAGTGATTTTAAACGTGTGGTCCATTGTGACCAGCATAATCGATCATGTCACTTTGTGCAGGAGGGCATGGGCTTTGTGTTTTATCTTTCTGCTCTTGTTCTTGAAGAGGCAGGAGCTTCTAGGCTAAGCATTGAGGGTGCCTCATCATCAACTAATTCTGTGATATCAGAATCAGCTATTGTTGATGACGTCTTGGGTGCTGACGGCTATGCGCTTCTATTGATTACAAAGACGGAGATGAGTGGCTGGACAAGACTGAAGCCCTACAGTCAATCGTGTCTGAAAGCAGGGCATACCAAAAAAATTTGCCCAGTGAGTAGGAATTTTTGAGAATCTAGAGCAGATATGTCTCACAGTCCTCGGAAACTAATCCATCCACTACTTCGACGACCATAGTTGCTAGTCATGATCTACATATTGCTGCAATAATCCAAATTGATGAGCATGATCTGGTAAGTAAATTTGGTTTTATTTTAATGAGATTTCTATTCAAATATAGTTTTGTTTTCAAGATATGTGACATTTGCTCGTATTTTACTGGCTACTGTGGAGGTAGATGCCTTTGCAACAAGACAGGGATATGTCAGGGAAGGCCAGAGATCATGACAAAGGGATTCATCGCTATCCCATTATTTGAAGTGCTTTGTAAATAAAGAGATTTGCATTCATCATAACAAATTTTCTTCTGATGCTACGACAATAATAATGGCAATTAAAGCGTTATCATATTTCTCGAACGGGCATAAATACTCTCAGAATACATATAAAATTATTTCTGCGAAGAGAGACATTGTCATAAAAGTATTTGTCTATGTAGCTGAGGAAGTTCCTAAAAGGTCTTCCTCCTTAGCTGTTTTCTCTGGATTGTATTTTAAGGTTTCATCTATTTTCCATTCATTTCTAGAGCTCCGTAACCTTCACAACCTTTTCTTCAATGCAATGTGTCCTTTTTTTTTTACATCTCAAGATAGTTAAATATTCACTTATGGGATTAATATGGCACAAGCCACATGTCATGTACCAAACCCCAACCATCTTAGAGAGTCAACATAGAGAAGGATTTAGTTACAAAACCCTAAGTATAGACATGGACCAATTCAAATGCTAAAATCGTGTTTTTTCATGATGAAGAATTTTAGAACTCATGGATTGCAAGGGGTGGACCAATTCAAAAGCTAGAAATCAAATTGCGTTTTTCAATAATGAAATTTTTAAGAACCCATCCGATTGTTGGACACAAGGTGGGGTCCTCAGTCTAGATGAGGCCCTAAGCTCGCTTTCAAGGAAGGGCATTAGAATGTTTTATTGTATGTGGCCACTGGTGTTCCTTGGCTGGAATCTACAAAGCTTGCAACTTTCTACGAACTGCTCCATAATCCCAAGATACTAGTGCTCACATAGAACCAACAAAGTCCTACAACCAACTGACTGGTATTGAAATTTATTGATTGATCTTGAAACAAGTAGGAAACCAAAAGTATTTATTTGTAAGGACTTGAGTGCTGATATAATCGTCGAGTTGTTGGATGATGGTTGGGATACAAAACAAAATCAACAAGTTGAGTGCAGAGTATGTTACTCATCCATGACATTTAGATATCACATCGAAAAACAAATGCTCACTTTGCTGTTGTATTATAGAAGATGGATTAAATGCAAAAATGTTTGGAAGCCACTTGATCAAGGTTTTGGTATAAATCCTCAAGAGCAACTTCAGATAACAGTGAAAAGAAATGACAACATTCTTGCAATGGTTGAGGTCGAGGAAGATTGGTGTCTCAATCACATTCGATCAAAACTAGACATGTTGCAATTCGATCTACCTCAGTACTATCAATTTCAATTGAATGGTGTAAAGGTACGTTATGCCATATAAAAATATTTTTTTCAATCTATTTCTAAGTGAATCAGTTTCATAAAATATATAACTAAAACAATTTCTCTTTTGTAGGTAAGAGTAAGGCAGGAAGAGCATATAAAATGCCAAGACATCGAAATTGAAGATCCATAGATTATAAACTATGGAATTTTGTATTATGTAATACAATTTTTTGTATACATCATTTTTGAAAATATATGAACCACTTTTTTTATGAGGCTCTTTCATTTCTATGATCTCCATTTTCATGGTGCAAAACACAATGTAATTGCAACTGGATAATATGAGTTTTCGATAGCAAGATTCATTGTCTCCTGCAGGAAATGCACTATCTCCATTGGGGAGATCTTCAGTCACTTGAACTCCAGTGATCACTACATTCGACGCTTGCCCTTGTTGAAAGCTCGTATATATCAGTTGTATTTTTGGTCTTCATTGTCTACTCTGTATTGTCCTTGTCTTGGCATATTTGAATATGTTCAGATGATGATCTGATCAAAGCTTTGCTGCAACAAATCTAAGTGAACTAATGTCGCATTTTTGGATTGGTTGTGGCAAAGGTTCGATCAGATCATCATTCTGAACTTATCCAAAAAAGACCATGGTAAACGCAAGACAGACCAAGGCAATGAAAAACACACATGTCAAAAAACAATAGAAATTGAAGATGAATGAATCATAACCTAAATTGATAAGAGAAAAATTAACAAGTAAGAACAACCATAGAAAAACTGTAAGTATATTTCTTTCAAAATTTTCTGTACATGTGTCTCATCCACATCAAGTGAGACGAATATTTAAACAAAATCAACTAATTATGATCTCTAAATCCATTTCTCCAGTTGGAAGTAGCTTGGGTGGAGAACACTCGGCCACTGCAACTGGATTTGAATTTTCGATCACAAGCTTTATGGTCTCCTGCCTGAAGTGCATTATCTCCATTGGGGAGACCTTCCTATATTTAAACTGAAAAAAAAAAAAAAAAAAAACATAAACACAGTTAAATGTAATTAATCAAAGATCAGTTAATACGAGTTTGTATATGAAAAAAACAAAAACACAATTAAAAGTAATTAATCGAATATTACCTCTTCCAGATTTGGAAGTCCATCTTGTAATGCAAGCCAATTAAAAAAGTGTTTGGCATTGCATACGGTATACCAACCACAGCTAACAGAATCAACCTACTGGGAGGATTGCATAATCCAAATTTGAACATTATGAGATATCGGATCATCTCTCATTGACAAAATCGATGGAGATAACTACCATTTTTGGAAATTCAAGATGAAGATTATACTACTAGCCAAAGAACTTTGGGACATAGTTCATGGCAAAGAGCACAAACCAGAAAGTGACGCAGCCATCATCACCAAGTGGAGACTGAGAGATTGCAAAGCATTTGCCATGATCACCCTCAACATCAAGAATACTCAGATTAGCCACATATGTGCTGCTCAAACTGCTAAGGATGCATGGGACATCCTAGCAACCCTCTACGATATCATGGATGTGACTTCTAAGCTACACTTGAGAAAGAAATTCTTCACCCTGAGAATGTCTGACGCAGAGAGTGTTTCGAGTCACCTCAACATTTTCAAAAATCTTATGGAGCAAATGACTGCAATTGGCTCAATGATAGAAGATTCTAATGCTCTCATGACTCTATTAACAAGTCTACCTGAAGCCTATAAAAATTGGGTAATGGCAATTTCTACCCAAGAGCACCTTACTCTATCAAGAGTAATTTCGTTGTTTCTACAAGAGGAGATAAGAAGATTTGCATCCTCCTCAGGCTCAGGATCGGATCCTTAAGCTCTATATTCAAAAAATCAGAAGTTTAGATCCAAGAGATCGACAAAGTCAGGTTATACTAACAAGAAGAGCAACATGCAGACTAGACCAAATTCTGGTTCAAGATCGAATTCAACCTCTTCATCGTTCCAACCTATAGTTTTAGTCCAGGGTCGAGTGGAAAGTGACTTGGTTTGCTATTGGCCATTCCATACTTTTCTAGCACGTTGTTGAGATGTCGTTGCTGACTGATGAAAATCAGTCTGCTGGGTCAAGCTCATTGGATTTGGATTCTGAGACAATAGAGGGCGATCATCTTGTATTCATGGGCCAGCATGCATTTGGTATCCTTCATCAGATTCAGATTGATACTGAATAGTAGTGTATCATCTACATAGAGAGTGATGATGATGAAGTAATCTAATATAGACTTAAAGTAGACATTCGAGTCTGTTGAGTTTGGAATAAAACCATTCTCTATCAGAAATGCGTTGATCTTTTGGAACCAGGCTCTGGATGATTGTTTCAGCCCGTAGAGAGCCTTGTGGATTTTGCATACAAGGTGCTTTTGATTGCCCTTGAGTTTGTATCCCTCTACTGCGTCATATAGATTTCCTCTTCGATGGTTCCATTGAGGAAAGCGGTCTAGACATCTATCTGGTGGACTTCAAGATCTACTACGGCTACAAAGGAGTGAAGTAGGCAGATTGAATCATCTTTGACAACTGGGCTAAACGTTTCAGAATAGTCCAGATCTGGGAGTAGCCTTTGGCGACTAGCCTGGCCTTGTAACGATTGAGTTTTCCTTCAACATCATACTTTGCCTTGAATATCCATTTGCATGGAATCGAATTTTGGTCCTTTGGCAGCTCCGTGACTGTCCATGCTTGATTCTCTATTAGAGAATCGAATTCGGTGTCCATCGTTCCTTTCCACTGGTCAGCATTAGGGGTAGACATAGCCTCAGAAACAGTGGTTGATTTCTGCACAAAGTAGCAGGCTGGATCATCCATAAATCTGGATGGAGGCTGTGTGGACCTATTCGACCTTCTGGGTTGAACTTTAGTCCTCTGATGTGGGTTGACTCGTTGAGGTTCTAACTCATTGTCTGAGTCAGTGTCACTATTGTGCAGTTGAATCCTTGGATCGAAATTTGGGTGCTCGATCCTTGAGTCAGATTTGTCAGCAGCTTTTCCCTTGTGGTCGATGATTTGGTCTTCCACAAAAATGATGTCTCTACTAGTGAATGCCTTCTCAGTATCCAAATTGTAGAGCTTGTATGCCTTGTGATCCGGAAAATAGTCGATGAAAATCATTTTTCTGCTTTTGTCATATAGCTTTCTTCTTAGATTTTCAGGGATCTGAACGAAAGCAATGCATCCAAACACTCGAATATTTTTGAGTAATGGTTTCGATCTTGTCCACACCTCATAAGGTGTCTTGCCATTCAAGGCTTTGGTGATGGATCAATTTTGCAAATAGGCAGCTGTAGTAACAGCTTCTGTCCAGAATTTCTTTGAAAGAGAGGCATGGGTTATCATGCTTTTGGCACTTTCGATGAGTGTCTGATTCTTCCGTTTAGCTATACCATTGGACTGAGGTGAATAGCTAGTTGTAAATTGCTGATGTATTCCACTAGCCTTGCAAAACTCTTTGAATTCTATGGAAATGTACTCTCCCCCTCCATCTATGTGTAGAGCTTTGATCTTCCTCTGGGTCTGGCTTTTTGCAGACGCTTTGTACTGCTTGAAGAATCTGAACGCTTCTTATTTGTTCTTCATAAAGTAAGTAGCAGTCCTTTGAGAGAAGTCGTCGATGAAGTTTAGGAAATAGAGAACTATCCCCGTGGAAGCAGTCTGCATTGGGCCACAAATGTCGCTATGTACAAGGTCAAGCAAGCCTTTGGAAGTATGAACTGAGTCTGAAATAAAAGGGCTTCTTGCATGCTTGCTGATAACACAGCTTTCACATGGAGAAGTTGGCTTGTTGACAGAAGGTAGATCTTGTACTAGTCTCTGAGTAGACATTTGTTGGATAATATTGAAATTTCAGAAGTGGTTGTGTGAAGAGCTTGATTGTTAGAAGAGTAGCAGTGGTTGAGTTTGTAAAGATAGCCGCTTCTTCTTTCGAAGGCTAGAACCTTCCGGTATTTGTTCAGAATTGTGCAGTCTTCTGTATCGAATTCTACCCTCCGACCTGAATCAATGATTCTGCTAATTGAGAGCATATTCTCGGTCAAATTTGGAATGTGAAGAACATTGGATAACAACTTGACTTCATCTCTTTCGAATTCAACTCTGACTGTTCCTTCACCTTCGATTGAATGTGATGAGTTGTCTCCAAGTTGCACAACTCGAGAGTGGGTGAATTATTTATAGTCTTTGAACCAGTCGCGATGGTAAGTCATATGTTGAGCTGCTCCGGAATCTAGATACCAGGAATCGATATCCTGTTGTTTTCCGACTTTGGTCATGAAAGTTGCTTCATCTTCTTCTTGTTGCTGAATTGAGTGACTGGTTGTAGCACTGTGTGCTTGTTGTTGGAATTGTTTTTTCTTTTTGTTGTTGTACTTCAAAGTTTGACAGTCCTTAATTTCATGGCCAATCCTCTTACAGTATCTACAGAATAGTTTTTGCAAAGGAACAGTCTCCTCAAACTGAGGCAGAAAATGAGGAAATGAAGCACTACCCGTTTCAATCCATCACTGACTCAATGACGTACGCAATGATCTGCTTGTGACCAGACCTTGCATATTCGATCAATACACTCAGCCAGTTCCTATCAAATCCAAACTTAACTCATTGGAAAGCACTAACAAAGGTCATGAAGTACATCCAAGCAACGAAAACTCTTAACATATGCTACGGAGGCAGCCAAACTGCCAACATCCTTGAAGCCTACACAGATGTGGAGTGGGCAAGAGATATCGATACCAGAAAATCAACTTTTAAATTTTATTTTTATACAACCAAGGCCCAATCTCATGGAACAGCCGGAGGCAGATCTCAGTTGCATTATCATCAACGGAATCCGAATACATAGCTGCCACAAATGCAACCAAAGAGGCTATCTAGCTAATTCAACTGCTTGTAGACATCAACCTTGCACAAACACTTTCTACAACAATCTATTACGACAATTAAAGCACAATAGCGTTATAAATCAGGTATCATTACCTTAGAAAAAAAGTGCATAGCAAGGAAGTAGCATTGGTTTTTTGCAAAACAAACTACATTGGCAGCAGATTACTTCACAAAGGCTCTATCAAAGGAGCAACATCTCAAATTTAACGATATGTTAAATCTAAAGATCAAGGTTTTTTAAGATCCACATTAAGGGGGAGTGTTAGATTTCTTATGCTCAATCTAAACAAATCGTTCAAGTAATGAGCATCCTGAAAATTGAAGGACAACTACGTGTTTCGGACCTTCGCATTTTGACCTTTGGAAAATTTTGTGCCTTAACCATTTTCTAGGCACCTTCACCTTTTTCACCTTCTTCGCATTTTTTGGACCTTCGCAAAAAAGGCAACACAATGACCAAAATCCATTTTAGACCTGCCTTAAACAATTTAAAGGCACCTTCGAGTTTTTCACAACAGTGGCAGACCGACATCGCCAACTTATCATCAACCCTAAAAACAGCTGGATAGCTAAAATATCCAAAGGCCAGTTACCTACTTTGTACATACAAAAACTGGAGTAAATAGCATTCAATGCTTGTAAGATATTTAGAAGACACTTGTAAATATATACTACAAGCTGAATCAGGCTAAGTTTAAGTTTTATTATTATCAGAGTTATTTGTAGCCAACGTAGTCACACTCAACAATCAAGCTGAAGTTATCACTTCAAGCATTGTACTCATTTGTTTTGATATTAATCAGAGTGCAATTTTCTGTCTCACTATTGTATTGTTCATTTGCGCAATTTGTATGAATCATTCATCTTGAATATTTCTGTTGCTAACTGCTGTGTTTCCGATCCTACACACCTACGCTTAAAGCTTCGAGCTTCCGCTGCCGGCCACCCACGTTTTATGACAACCACGACATCAAGGACTGTCGGATCCTCAAACACAATAAAGCAAGGAAAAAGATGCAACAGCACCAAGGAGGAGCCTCTGACTCTGTCAAAAATTCCCAAGAAGATGAAATGACGCTGATGGCACAAGACGAACCCATTAGAGATGCCATGGATTGGTATCTCAATTTCGATGCTTCTCACACATGACACCATGTAAATTCCTATTCGAAGATCTCACACCAGCACATTCGAAGTATGTTTACTTCAGTGACTCAAGTGCACTGCAGATTGGAGGCAAAGAATCAATACGCCTCTACTTTCCAAATGGTGAATTAACCTCGCCTAAGAATGTATTGTACGTACCCAAACTGACAAAGAATTCATTGTCAGTCAGCAAGCTTACTGATCAGGTCTGTTGAGCCTTGTTCAATTCAAAACAATGTACCATTTTGAATAAGAACTGTAATTAAGTCCTCTCTGCACACAAAGGAAGAAATTTATATATCTTGAGTCATAAATACGCACTTACTACTTCTGTGAGTAATATGATGCTCATGTTTGGCATCAAAGATTAGGCCATTTACACATGAGGTCAATCTTGTATATGCATCATAATAGCATGGTCAAGGACATGGTCATTAATGTTGCTTCCACAGCTAACTATCTGTGAAAATTGCTTACTAGGAAAACAACCTAGAACTAAATTTTCAAAAGGACAAGCCAAAAGAGCTAAGTCCATTCTTGAATTAATTCATAGCGATTTGTGTGGTCCTATAAGCGTGCCTCTTTGGGTCAGGCTCTATATTTCATCACATTTATTGATGACTACTCCTGATTTATCAGAGTTATGTTCATTAAGAACAAGCCTAAGGCCTTTAACTGTTTTAAGAAATAGAAACAATTTGCTAAGACTCAAACTGGTCAGAAGAACAAGACCCTACGGTCTGATTATATGTCTGATAATATTTTGACAAAACCATTTTCAAGGGAAAAACATTATACTATGGTAGGATTGTTAAGTCTCAATTTGATTTCAAATTCGTAGCAATAAGCTTAAGGGGGAGTGTTGGAGTTTAATGTTACTCCTACTCATCCTTTTCACTCCCTTCATCTCTCAAGGAAATTACTTTCTCAAGCATCTACAGAAATGGTCTACTTTTTTGACAGTCTGCAGAAATACACGGAAAACTTCAACAGGCAAGAACGAACCACAACCGCACCGCAAAGTCTTGCTTACAGTCTGAACGAAGTGAACGAACCGTAAGCTATCGCAAGGTCAACGATTGCGGTCATATGCGAAGACTAATCACCAGAAACTGGAAAGTCTTGCTTACGGTTACTTACGAAAGAAACCAAAATAAACCGCAAAGTCTTGCCTATGGCTATATACGAAATGAACGAACGGCAAGACACGGCAAAGTCTTGCTTACGGTCAACAAATTGAAGACTATAGCTCACCGCAAAACACTGTAAGCTATCACTTACAGTCGCCTATGAAGTGAACGAACAGAAGTTGACCAAAGAAAACCGCCAAGTCAACGATTGCGGTTGACATACGGTTGTGATCGATTGCATCTTCACACTCTTGCGATCAGGCTACGGTTGCAATGGCTCCACATTCTCACGCTCCTGATGCGTACAAAGGAGGTCCTTTTGCTATACCTCTTCACATCTTCACGATGCACTAATAACTGATCTATGGATCAAGTACAAGGGCTACTAAACTGTAATTAGAATAATTAAAGATCTTCTGACAGTTATATAAACATCTGAGCGTTATGAAGAGAAGAAGTGATCGATCAATGTATTCACAGAGATCAAACCACCAAAAGCGGTCTTTGAGTAATTGAATCCTCAGAGTTAGATATCAGTTTAGAGAGAGTAAAAAGTATTCTGAAAGATAGCATTCATTAGCTTCTGTAAGTAGGATCATGCACATCGCGCGACTGTTTTGTGATCTGATATTGTTGTTACTGCAACACCCTTTTATACTTTCCATATCAGTTGTATTCATGTTGAATGTTTGAATGCCTCTCACTCTTTCTCTCTATTATCAGAACTTATCTGTCAGAAACAAAAAAATAGCATGACTATCTTAGACGCCTACTTCTTCGCATTCTCTATGGTTGTCTACGACACCTACTCTGACATCTAAACAAATAAGAACTAATCTGCATCTTAGTCTCTGAAGTATTCCAAGATCCTTCTTCATTATTGTCTTTTCTTTGGTGGGACGACGACTTCTATTTCGTTGCGGCCTGTGAACATGAACATCCATCCAAGTCCCATCAGTAATGATCAGTAGACATAAGGCTAATGCTTGTAGTGTGTGGAGGGGTAATGATTAGTAGACATAAGGCCAAATGCAAACCAGATTTGTGAGTGGAGCCCAGCTTAATTTGATTATTGGAATAGCAGCCTGAGAGAAATCCTTGGATGGATAATGCTGGAAAGAGCCAAAGGTGGCTATTGATACTTTTGAAGGTCCGGAAGAGCATTTGTGGGAGAATGACACTTCTGAATTAAAGGCAAAGAAATTTTGGCAATTTGATGCAACTAGCCAAAAGGCACAAAACCTAATTAAACTGGTACTTAGATTCTTTTGGGACTGGGTTTAAGGCTTTCAACAACCTGATTTAAGAAGGACTTTTGAAAGCTTGATGGAGGTCCACGGGCCTTCCATGATGCAATGCAAGGTGAGAAGGTGGAGAGAGAACGCACATTTTGTAGAAAGAACGCACATTCCAGAGAGAGATGCACATTCTAGATAGAGAATGACATATTCCAAAAAAAAGAGAAAGGTGAATGCATGTGCCACTCCTAGAAATGCTTTTGAAACACAAAGCAAACCTGAGCACCTAGCATTACATTTTGCATATGCAAATTAATTTTGTTTCATAATGATCTCGTGTCAATTTTGATTATTTTATCAAAAGCCGAGCAAATAACATTCTGCCCAATAAAGAACCATAGTCTCATTCCCTTGGGGCCTCACATATGACTCTTGATACAGGGCACAATGCATATTCCTAATCCAAAGAGGATGATGCCAGAACTTTGAAAGTATAGCACAGAGAAATACCGTTTCTCTTGCGATCCTCCTTTGGCCATCGCCCATTTCCTCAGCTTTCGCCATTTCTGCATCCATGCTACTCCTGCCTCTTCCTCCTGCTGCCAATCGTAGCTATGGCAACGCAGCAGCAGCAGCACTGTCACTCTCTTCTTCTGCCTCATCATATGTCCAATGCCACGCTGCACTCCTCATGCATGCACCAACAACACCACAACAGTATCAGCTGCGGCGAGGAAGCTTTCAGATCCTGGCAGCCATGCCTGCCCGGGACAGGAAGCTGGAATTTGGCAAGCATAAGGGAAAATTGCTGGGCACCTTGCCACAGAATTATCTCAGGTGGATGGCCAAGTCTCTGAAGAAAACGGGAGCAGCATTCTGGGCTGATCTAGCAGAGGAGGTTTTGCAGGATCCGCATTACCAGGACAGGCTAGAATGGGAGAAACTGGAGCAAACGTTGCTGAAAGGGGGTAGGGAAGGGCCAGCAGGCGGAAGCCCGAGCCAAGAGAGCTTGATGAGAGCTTTTGGATGGGATTTAGATAACCGATCGGCATGGAGTAAGGTGAAATTCTCTCGGCTTGGGACAAGCGAAGGCGGAAGGATCCCCAGAGTACCAGGCGCCGGGATATCTCGTGAAAGCAGCTCAAAGTTGGATGCCCCTGCTCACGTGGATCAAACCCCATTGAAATCTAGGGATTTCAGAGCTTTGCCTTTATGCTCAAAAAGTTCAAAGGAAGCTGAAGCTGTCACATTAGAAGAGGACATGGTAATGAGCAGGCGCAGAATGAGAAGAAACCGAGCTGTGTCTTCTGATCGAGCAGAGTCCAAA
This sequence comes from Diphasiastrum complanatum, assembly GCA_029204225.1. NCBI lineage: Eukaryota > Viridiplantae > Streptophyta > Lycopodiopsida > Lycopodiales > Lycopodiaceae > Diphasiastrum > Diphasiastrum complanatum. Next base: position 23,150,177 of record CM055114.1, read on the forward strand.
ACTGAGCAAAAGCCTGCTTTATTTCCAGGTCGTAGGGCGCTTGTTCACAAAATCTCCAAGGGTCTAACTCTTCCTCCTTAGACTCCATCTTTCTTTGGCTTTCAATTCATGGCAGAACGGACTAAAAAGTTCTCAAGGAGCTGTCTCAAGTATTTTCAAAGTTCAAACAGTACTGGCCTAAGCAATATGATGATATTTCTGTGCCTGAACTCTGCTTTTACAGTTCTAATGAAGTTCGTCTTCAGCCAGGACATTTGAGCTACTTATTAGTGTGAGCTTTTATGACACCATGGCATTTTCGATCACAGCCAGCAACGTGGAGACTACTATAGTTTAAACTTTACTTGTGCAAGCAATCTGTTCCGAAGTAAGAAAGCTGCGGCTTTGAGTGGGAAGCCGTCACAATGTACAGTTCTTCACGTATTTAAATATATGAAACTAATCAGCTTATGGAAACTAGACATTATGAAGCGCACGGTCAGAACAGCCCTGGGCTGTTTGTTCATGAAGATACAAAACGGTGGCCACCGGTGTTTTGGGTTTTGAAAGGGTAGCAACTTCCAAAAAAAAGTTTCAATTTACCACAGTCCTTGTTTTACCTATTTTTTCTGAGTCCTGTTGAGAAAGCCAGCTGTTTTGGTTACTTGTATGATTTACTCTTCTCCTAGTCACAAAATTACTAAAGACAATGCATATAAATCAGTGCATCCTTTCTAGCCACATGCACAATGAACACATCCAGATATGCTCACTTTTCATAATTTCATCAGTTTTGATTACCCTTGAACTATATGATGTTTGAGCTGGCTCTGGTCATAAGAACGGCATTGTGATGACATCAACAAGGACACAATCCTGGATGTAACTGTCCTGGTGATCACCACCAATTGGGCAGCAAAATGTCATGTGGAGGAATTCTGCTTGGCATTGTGGCTGCATTTGCTACTCTGCTTCAAATTTCTGGTTTAGGTTTGTAACTTTGTTCTCCTTGCTGAATTAAAATGTTTATGCTCAAATCACAGCTTGTAATAGTCAATGTGAGTGTTTTGATCAGACTGATTGAGTGCTTTACATGTGTTCTAAGCCATTTGATGTAGGGCTTAGAAAGTCGTATTGAAAGAACACAGACATGAGAAATTGAAGGTATGTATAGGCCATTCAGCATTTTGCTGATGAATCTTGTTGAGGATTGGAAGTTATACTACCTGATAATTGTAGCGTTTTCCTTGCTCTAGACATGTTTTTGAGCTCTTTTAATGGCTCTGCTCTTTAGTGGTAGCCTTCATCATGACCAATTCCACCGTTCATCTCCGGAGAAGTGATATAAACTCAGTGCTCTTGTCGAAATGTATGAAGGCATTAATGTAGACGACCGTTTGTGCATGTGACCAATACCTACTCGGGTTCCCCAGATGCTTATTGGCACTGTGCAGGCCATTTGAACTGGGCAATGGGCACTCCCATGTGGCGAGCGCCCAATGGTTCAATTGTGGACAGTGCGTACGGGTCCCGGGCAGCGAGCCACGAGGGCATCAGGGTGCCGAGTAGCATGGGCATTCAGGCAGGCAGGATCCAGGGCAGTCCCGGGCAGCTACCGCGCTGGCATGGGCAGTTGCCCCAGGCAGGTTGTCTGGGTAGGCTTCGCGCACACACACTCACACACATGAGCCTGTCTGCACGCTGAGCTATATATTTTGCAAATATAAAAAGAGTGCATTGCTAATGGAATATAGCTGAGCTATATATTGTGCACATATAAAAAAAGTGCATTGCTTATGGTATATATAGACATCCCAGCACTACACATAGCACGCTAAATGGCAACTGGGACCTACTTGGTTCAAATGTGGCAGTGCCAATAAGATAGGGCTCAGGGCAGTGTTCAGAAAAGCTGGCATCTCTTCAGAATGGAATTGGCATCTTTTGTTGAAAACAGATTTCATAAAAAACCTACAAAAAATTGACTCTCAAAAATTTGATAACTTTTTTGAAATGCAAGAAATTTTATATTTGTCATTGTCATAACTTATACGAGGAAATTTGTGTAAAGTAAAGTAAGGAGATACTTTCAAATATTGGCTTACATAGGTTTATTGAGTTGATAAAATAATTGTGAATGTAAATATGTAATAATCTACTTGGCAAAAAATATGACATGCAAGATCTCGAAGGCAAAAAATTTCAAAAATCAATAACTTTAAAAAAATGCAAGATAATGGAAAGAAACCATAAAGAGGTTTCTCGAACACTGGTTCAGGGTCAGCGTCAAACTGAGTAGGGATGTCGTAGCATTTGGTCGGCGGTATATGAGACTTCTTTCAATGGCAATATTGTTGTCTTCCAAATTCTAACCAAAATAGAGTTTTTAATCTCAACAAAATGATGTACTACAATCTGTTTGAAGTTTCTGGAAAGGCATGAAGAAACCTTTATTCTAGAAATGTGCAAACCACGGTTCACATTTCAAGTTCTTCACTGCAAATCGTGTGATTTAATTTCTGATGCATGTGCCGTGCATGGACATTTCAGAACCATTCCCTTAAGTCAGGTCGTCACACATGACTCATATACATGTAACTTGATGTGCCACATTGCAGTTGGCAGGGAGCAAACGCTTGTCCTGCATTCCAAAAAAGCCTTGGGGGGCTACCAAGCTGATTACTAAGCTCTTAACAGATATCACAGAGATACCCCTCCCCTCCCTAACAAAGAAAAACACACACGGGAACTGTTTTGAACCATATACGAGGGAAAAAAGAATTTACAGATGGTGTAGTTGGACTGACCTAATTTACAGGAAATTGTGTTACTTGTTAAGATCACCTAATCCAACTCTGTGTGTCAGGATGAGTCTTATTCTTACCAAAGCACTTTTAGTAGTTTCCAGTAGACTTTGTTAGGCCCTTATAGCAGATTCAAGTCTCTCCATTGACCGCAAAGAATTTTTGAAGATTACTGCACAGTGTGTCCTAAAGATCTGATTGTTATGTTATTTGTCTTTCCTTTTTTAAGCTTTGAAGGTAGCTATCTTTCATAAGTGGCTGATCACGATCTGTTCTTTACTTGCCAGTATCTTTTTGAGTCATTTAAAGTCTAAACACTTGATTTGATTATCTTTAAAATCAGCTGTAACAAGACTGATTGGGAGCAAATTTCTTAATAATAAGTCAGGTTTCAGAGGTCCACAGAAAAAATTGTTCGGACGTGATACTGCAATTGTGATTGTCATAGGGTATGGGCTACCATGATTTGCCTAGTGGATGTTACTTTGATAGTTTATATACACCACTTTTTCACCTGAAATGCTCCTCTACGTCGATTCAGTTGATCTCATGGCCAATCGGGTTCTTTCTATATATTCTTTGGCATGACAGCCAGAAAAATCTTTATGCTAATTGAGTAGTCACTTCGTTGCTTGGTTGGGCACTACGATGTTGTATGAACATAGTAGTGATGGAGTAGCCTAAAATGTCATAGCTTTTAAAAATGAATCCATCGTACTGGCAGAGTTCAACCATAGATTCGTTTGATTTAATCACTTCCATGCAGTCTTACTTCCAAGTCTCTATATCTACACTTTTGTAAGCTGTTTTTGATGTTGAGACTGGCTGGTACTTAAAAATTCCTATTCATCATAGTAGCATTTAAGCTTGCCAGTTGAGATTGCTGAATTTTTCATTTGTTTCACTCTAATAACATGGATTGTGTTCAGAGCAGCTTTCTAAGTATCAATTCCTACCAATGATGGGTTTCACCCAACATAGAAGCTGTGCCTAAATGGAAACCTTGGAGTTGCAGTTTAGGTCTGGCCAAAATAAGTTCATGGGTACCTTTCTGTCTAGCATTGCAACGAATCACGAGATACATTGTAACTACCACAAAGATTCTAATATTCTGGGGGCAAAAAAATATTTAAATGATACTTTAGGTCGAAGGTATGCGAAATTTGTTAGCTTATTTTTATTGCTTTTGATAGTTTCTTGTCACATAGTTATTTGAATATTTTGTGATTGCATCTATATATTGGGTTTTTTGTGTCTAATTTATGGCCCTGAGTTGCTTGCAAGAAGGGCATAGTAGCACGTTGACCTGATTGATTTGGATTTCCATTCTTTTGAGTTGGAACGACAAGCTTGAATTCTAGTTTTGTTTCTTTGTACCATGAGAATATTGCCAATGATTTTAATTGACTTTGTGAACCCTTCCTATATTTGCTATGTTTTTAGATATCAATAATTTAAATAGCTTTAACTAGAATATAGTTTCATGTTTGATTCGAATCGGCCGATCGATTCGACCGGTTCAAATCGATTCGAACTGCCCATCTGGAAGCCGTCTGGAAGCTGAATCGGCCGAATCGGACAAGGTTCATTTTTTTTGCGTTTAAGGTATCTAAGCATGAATTTCATGATCTATATTCGAGAAACATTGTACATTAAGCATTCAAGTATGTTTTATGTTTGATTCATCATTCGTCTGGACTCCGTAACCTCAGGTTGAAATCGATTCGAAGGTAACAGGTTGTATATAGCAATGAGCATACTACATACTAGAAAGTACTAGTACATACTTATAGTTTGTTAACAAAAACTAATTATTCTTTAGAGGAGTCAGGAGTCAAGACTCGTCACTCATGACTCAAAGGACGAGTCTTAGTTAATGTTGATTGTACATACTAGCTAGTACTAAGTAGTAACTAGTTACTACATAGTATAGGCTATAACTAGTTGCAAGTTGCAGGCAGGTACCTCCTACAAGTAAGTCACGAGAGAGAGAGAGAGAGAGAGAGAGAGAGAGAGAGAGAGAGAGAGAGAGAGAGAGAGAGAGAGCATTAACTAGTACTTGTCTCAACTCTCTTGGTTGCATTGAAGTTTGAACATCTACTATGTAGTATACTAGACAATCTATCGATAGATGAGATTTAAATTTTACGCTAAAGACTAATGTCGAGACTTGAGACTCGATGATAGAAGACAGATGTTGACAAGTGCATCAGTGGACTCCACTTTAAAGATTTCCACATTTGCTAACTTGTTTGCTTTTCTTTGAGAACCATTGCTTCTTGAGTAGCTTTGTTGTTTCACGGAGGTCTCAAGAGTCAAGGCTCAAGCTTCACTATATTATCGCTAGATATTAGGGTCTCAACACTCATGGAGATTGGTCAGTGGAGTTTGCTATCTCTATAAAGAACATTAAACCATCATGTACAATGTACATTGTAGTGGATGTGCATTCAACATTGTGGACATTGGACTCTAGAGTCTGAACTCTGGATCTGATCGAGACTCCATAGTCCAGACTTTATAGTACATACTACATTCATGATTCAACATTGTACATGTAACATTAATTGCATTCAAGACTCAAGTAAATAGATTCTAGAATCAAGATTTAGAACATTCTAAATTGTAAATTAGATTCATCATTCAAGTTTTGAGCTTGGAGTATGTGGACTTGGTGACATTGTCAACATTCAAATTTCATCAAGTTACATAATACTTTATACAATGATGAGTGGATTGAGACTCTGGAGTGAGTGGACATAGGCATAGACATAGATAATGTAAATTGTAGTGTGCACATGCCACACACATATTACATAATATTGTATACATATTACAATACAATGTTGAGTGCACTGAGAATTTGGGACACAAGCAGGTCATCCTTGAGTGCATCTTGTGCGACAGGATCAAGAAAGACCATCCTAACGTATCCTCTCTGAGCTCCTGGTCATGAAACTGTGTCTCACTCCGCGACAAAGGATGGAGTATGCAAGCCATGGCGTGCAAAGGCTGATGGAACCACTCCCATCTGTCTCACCATATAGACCTAACCTCATCCAACCTGTGAAAGTCCAAAGTCAAAGGCTTCAACATTGAACACCATGTATGAAAATTGTCTAATAGTTTTGAACATTGAGCATGCAAGTTAAAAGTTGCAACATTGAGAATTGAGAGTTTTAAAATGCATCTGTCTGAACTGAGATCAATGCATATGCTCAGCTGCTCTCCCAATCTGTCCATGAACTCATAAAGAAGACCCAAAGTGGATCCCTCTCTATTCATGGCGCAAGATTATATAAATGAGTTGTAGCCCAATGACAATAGCACGTGTCTCATCCCAAAATAACGATGATAGCACGGTAGTCTTGAACTTCCATGACTTGGCCTCTCGTGATGGCCCCTAGTCTTGCCAATGCTTTGAAACCACCATCTGGCTCAGACTCCTATGCACCTTCAAGAGGCGCTTGAAAATGAGGAACATGTATGAAAACCTATACAGTCAGTGACGAGTAACTAGTTAGAACTTAGAAGTGGTACAATCTTGAATGATAAATGAAATTTCAATAATTATTATCAATTCAATTAAAGTTCAAAGTTCAAACAATGACCACCACATTCAACATTGACATTTGACATTGGAGTCTGGACAAGCAATTTAAATTACCTGCACGACATTTTTTGGCCCCACCTCCTAAATGGCCTCTATGATATGGCCAAATATATAACTCGTCGGTGATCATAGTGCCTGAAAGAGACAATTTGCCAAGTTGTAATTTGTAAGTCCCAAGTACTAAGTAGTAGGTTGTAACTTGTAACATGTAGCTAGTAATAAATATAAAAAACCACAAAATTTTCAACGTACATCAGGATTCAGAATCCAGATCATCAAGTTTCAAACTGACAATTTACAAAAGGGCCATATGTAATACATATTATAGTGCACTCCAATCACTTGGCACCAGTGCATGTCTCATATTGGAGGTTTGAAATTTTGGAAACGTGAAAGATATATTACCCGCCTCGAAGGTATCAATGGCGCAGAGAAACATAGTGCCCATGCAAGAAGAGACCATGATATCGATGACATGTCTCTTTATTTCATCGCTCCATCCATCAAAGATGATGGTGCACCCATACATAGCCCATGACTTCCTACATTTTTTAAGTATAGTTAAAGATTTTCAGAACTTGGACTAGACATGAAAAACATGACTATTGACAACAATTTATAGATTACAAAGTTCAAACACATTATACAAGTCTCAAGCCAAATTGCAACAATCACTAGTTACAACTCACCTTATGTGCTCTAGGTCTCTGCACACATCCTCTCTCTCTCACAAAACATTCATATTCAATAATAGTTGAAACTTTAGCCATTTGAAACAAGGTAGAATAACTGGAAATTGTGTGAAATTTGTATTTCTCTATAATAAAAAGATTTTAATATTTTTTCCACTGAGAATTCGACAATCGAATCCCAGAGATCGATATGCGCTATCATTCTCGTGTATCATATATTACTCATGATACTATAGATCAATACCACACGTATCGACATGTCATATCATTTGTTAGATTTTAGCAATTTTCACATGGTTTAGACAATTCTTTGGCATCTATGTGGATCCACACGTGTGAGGACCTGTCCACACATGTGAAATAACACTTGTAATATTCAGATCCATTTTACTTAGAATTTATTTGAGTCAAATATGGAATCTCCTAAATTGTAGGAGTTATCTCCTAGATTGTAGGAATCTAGAAGGTCAACACAAACCACCAATGGATGATGTGGCAAATTAGATAGATCTTATCCAAAGTGGATATGGATGAGTACAATGAGCTGTCCCACATGTGCTGGAAGCAGCCTGGAGAGAGATTATCATGATTGTGTACTTGATCCATGATGGATCCATTGTGAAGCTAATCTTGAGAAACATTGGTTTTGTGAGCAATCATTGTGTTTTTTCACTCTCTTAAGCTAATTCTTTGTGAATGAAAGCTTAGTATTTCTTAAGTAAACTAATTTTTTGGTAGCAGGCCGTATAGTGACAATAATTCACACGTGTGAAGCCATTTGATCATCATTTTTTATTGTTCTTGCTTGGATCACTAAAAATTGTCAAGTAGAAGCTAGAATTGGATGCTAGTCTTGATATAGATCAAGATCCCAAGCTACCAATCACTCTTATTGATCATTTGTGGATCAAAATGAGTCCTAAACTCTGAAATTTGACATGGTATCAGAGCCAAGTCTAAGAGCTTTGATGATCCAAATCACTTCATTTTGCTAAAAGCACTGGTGCTAGAATCATTTTGAAAGACGTCGACCTCAACCAACAGTTTACTTGAGATATTGAAGCTCAAATTAGTGTGTAAAGTTCAAGTGTACTTCTCACACGTGTGAGAGGTTGCTAGAGTTGTACTTTCACCACATCTTAGTGATTTTTTCAATATTTGTGCTTCAAACTAGTTGTGAAGAGTGAAACTAAAAATTTGCTTTGTGAAAATCCATTGATCTCATTATAGATTTGATGTGGAGTGGTGTTAGATGTTTGTTAAAGCTCCAAATCATAGAGAGTGAGTTTTGAGGCTTATGTTTTTAGTTCAAGAGTGAAGCTAAAATCCATTCTAAACACCATAGGAAGGCATTGCTTCCAAGAGTCAAAGCCGAGTTTTTCAATTGAATAGTGTGTGTAGAATTTGATTCCTATCTTCTTTTGAGTTTAAGATCATTAGAGATCCTGTATCTTGAGTTAAGAGAGATTCAAGTACATTTGTTGTACTTGTTACTAGTTTAAAATGGGTTCAATTGGAGCCTATCTTCTAGAAACTAGTGAGAGGGTAAATTCAAGTAATTACTCAATATGGAAAGTAAGAATGGAGTCACTTCTAGTGCTCCAAGATTTGTATGATCTTGTCCTTGGAGAAGAGGAAGAGCCTCAAGGAGGACAAGATCTAGTGAAGTACGAGAAAAGATCTAGACTAGCATTACATTGCCTTAAAATGAATGTTAGAAATGAACTTCTTAAAGGGGATTTATGAATCCAAGAATACCTCTAGAGTGCTTATGATAAGGAATAGAGTTCTTCAAAGCATTAGAGGGATGAGAGTGCTCAAGAGTATGTCTTGAGGATAAAATCTCTCAATAAATAACTTTCCATCATAAGTGAGAGTATCCAAGACGATGAGCTTGTGCAAATCATCTGAAATGGTCTTGGAGATGAGTTCTCCAATCTAGTTCAAAGCTTTGCAATTCAAGATTCTCTACCTTCTATTGACAAGCTCCATAGTGTGCTTGTGGCCGAGGAGAGTAGAATCCTTCATGTCAAGCAAAGGATTGGTTCCTTGAATATTCATGATGGAGATGAGAAGGCCAACTTCTCAAGCAAAGGGAAGGCAAAGTCCAAGAAGAAGATCCAACACAAGGAGACCAAGAGTGATGATCAAGCATCATGCTCTAAAGGTGGAAAGAAGAACAAGGCCAAACTCAAGTGCTTCTTTTGTGGAAAGAAGGGACACTTTGCATCCGAGTGCTACAAGAAGAAGAATGCACAAGGAGAGAGCAAGCAAGGCAATCTCACCCTTGAGAAGATGAGGATGAAGTGGATTCATCCTTGATGGCATCTACATCAACATCCAAGAGCTACTCCAATGATACATGGTGGATTGATAGTGGGGCTAGCCCCCACATGACATTCCAAAAGGATTTTTTCTCAACTCTTGTACCTTTTGTAGGTTGTAATAAGTCTATTCTAACAGCAAGTGATCAAGAATGTAGAATAGATGGAGTGGGAACTATTCCCTTAAGTCTTGGATCCTCTAAAAGAGTAGATCTTCAAAATATACTCTATGTTCCTACACTCACTAAGAGTTTGCTAAGTGTAGGACAATTGATGGATGATGGATTAGATGTCCATTTTAAGCAAGGTGTTTGCTCCATAATGATGAATGATACTTGCATTGTAAAAGGATTCAAGCAAGGAAGGTTTTTCAAGCTAGATGCTAATGTTTTTCTTGGAAGTGTGAACATGGTTAAGAAGGAGCTAATCAAGTGGATCTTTGGCATAAGAGGTTGGGCCATCCCAACTTCAAATCAATGGAAATGCTATGCACCAAGGATCTTGTTCTCGGCCTTCCAAAGACAATCTCAAAGTATAAAAAAAGGTTGTGATGCTTGAGCCTTTCAAAGGCACAAAAGCAACCTTTTGTTAACTCTTCCACTAGATCTCTCAAAGCATTAGATCTCATTCATAGTGATGTGCACTCTTTTTCTCAAGAATCTAATGGAGGTGCATTAATGTATGTATCTTTTATTGATGATTTACTCTAGATACACTTGGATTGAACTTTTGTTGGTGCTCATCAGTCATGCCCTCACTAAATGATGTTATGTAGTGGCACTATTCTAGTGGCAAAGACTCCCTCTTAGTTTGGGTGAATGGTTTGAGATCCTCAGCAAGTCTAGAAGGTGTGGGTCTTGTTCTAGTTCAGTCTCATATTTATCATAGATTTTATTGAACTTTTAGAACATTCCACTCTCCAATCCATTCCTCTCTACACTCAATAATTCCCTTGATGACATCACTTGACCCCTTAGGTTGAACACTCGCTTGCTTGGATATTCTTGTGGTGTAGGTATGGACCTTATCATAACTTGTCACTATTGGTCCCTCAAAGATAGTTCTAGAAAATGTACATTCCTTTCATCTAAGTATGACTCGTCATGGCTCAGTTTTGTTGACGAGAGTCAGTACAAAGGTCGATCCATTCAAAGTTTTAATAAATCCTTTTTTCTAAAACCACTAATGATATCATCTGTTGTTATGTCTTTCGTTGATGCTTATCAATAGTCAAATCTCTCTCAGAATTTAACCACATCACAGTAGAATGGTATTTCAAATATAGTCAGCCTAAAGTGAGCTTTTAAAATATCACAGTATATGGCTCCTAGGATGGTGTTGTATGTTGACACTCTGATGGTTGGTATACAAACATTCCCATGTGATTATGGTATGATTTTTTGTGTGCTTGAGAAAAGTGTTTTTCTCAAAGTGTGTTCCTAATACTGTTAGCCGCTTTCAAATAAATGTGTAAAAAACAACCCTCCCATCAACGTTTGTTGAAATAGGTTATGATCATTCTATCATTATATCTCTTTTCTCTCTCAAAGTTTTCCACTTTTACGAACTCAGGCTAAGGAAATTTGGTACTCTTAGTGGGAACAATGGTGTATCTTGTTTTTTTAAGTTCTTTATTTTTTTTGTTTTTCGAGTTTTTTGTTGTTCCAAATAGTTTTATATACACTAATGTGCTCATGCTATGCATGGACTCGGAATCCATGGGCCCGTGAGTCCTATAGTGCCCGTATATTTCAATGGCGCACTAAGGATTGTGTTCTATATGAGGAATAAAAAAGTGATTCAGTGTTGATTCCTAGACCCAAGTTGTGTAAAGCCCGAACCATGCATGATATACAACGATTGAGCATCAGGTTAACTAGTAAGTCCACAGCCTACAAACCATTACGTAGAGTACCCAAACTGTAAAATCACAATATGAATTCACAACAAGAGCATTACGTATCCTAGTGAGACCTCCCTTTCTTCACTAGCATGAGTAGCAATTACATCTCAAACATACTTATTGATTGTTATGAGCACTTTTTCCATCAGCCACTTACGAAACATAAGTCCATAACTTAAATCTAGCTTAGCTAATTTAAGAATTCCAATACATACATACAATGAGTAAAGTCCTCCCTTCATTTGTAAACCAACTGGTGAAGTCAAATATGACAAGAGTGTACCAATAATGGTCCCAGTGTTGTGCTCGGTTAGAAAGGGAGAGCTCAATTACCAACGCTAAGAGTGAACTGTCATTTGAAATATTTTTGTGAGACCCCTTCTCCAAAAAAAACCTTGCTCTCACTCTTCACAACATGACTTTGAAGAGAGATGTAAACTCGTAGAACTGAAACGAGGCTAGTTAGAGAAGTGGAAGCACACTCATTCACTACTCTCGATGGTGTTTATATGATCTTCAGCCCCTTCATATGGTGCCCCTTTTTTTTATATACATCACTCTCCTTTCCCCCTGTATTTCCCAATCTTTCCTCTCACCCTTGTCCCATTGATGCTCCTAAACAATCACATATATGCTCATTTTTACAATGCGAGAGATATGCCCATTTTTCTCTCAGAGTTGATGCATAGTGCAAAGCATGAATGCAACTTGTTCAAATTTGTAACATATGATATATACACACTGTGTCTACATGGTGTGTCAATGGTGGGTGAAAAAGAAAAATGCTTGTCATTCATAAGCCTTGTTAAATGCTTTGATTTGGGGTAAAGACTTCTCGATTCATCCATATATGCGTGGTTTGTTGTCATTAATAAAGATGGAGTTTTCCCCTTCCAAGAAATTGTGCTGGAACATTTCATTTAGTGTCTTTCATTTCTTTACTGATCTATCTCGTACTTTGAGGTAAAGTATGAGATCAAAATCAGCCTCCAAAGGCTCATTGGGATTACACCAGCGTTGCTTCAGATGTATCTTAGTAGGCTTATTTGCTAGGGCCCATGGTAACAATAGCCACTCTCTTAGCCAATGTGCATAGTGTCCACTTAATCTGATGGTATCCTCCTTGTGAAGGATAAACAACAGTTAATGCAGGTAACCATGGTGCTAGTGAACACGTGAAATGGTATGTTGTACATGGGCGGTTTCAAGATCGGTGCCTCAGCTAATGATTTTTTTAAGTTGTTAAATGCTTGCTCACATTCACTGGTCCACTCCCACTTTGTATCTTCTTGAAGTAAACTAGTCATGGGATAGATACATGATGCATATGCCATCACATATCGCCTGTAATAACCAGAGGAACCTAGGAAAGACTGCAATTGTTCCACCTTGGTGAGTGTCATTATAGTTAACAACATTGCGATTTTTTCAGGGTCGGTAGCCATCCCATATCGACTGATTATGTGCCCCAGTAAGACTCCGTAAGGGATTCCAAATAAACATTTGTTGGCATTCAGGGCCACACACGTCGTTGCACATTTCTCAAAAAAAAATTCTAGTACAGCTAGGTGTTCTGAAAGAGACGAAGCTCCACAAAGATCATCAACAAAAAGTTTCAATTTGGCATCTAAAATGTCCTCAAAGTGTTGATTCATAAAACATTGATATGTAGCGGGGTATTGGTTAGTCCAAATGGCATGACATAATAAGCAAAGGTTCCAAAAGTGGTTGTGAAGGTAGTTTTCAACTTATCCTTCTCATCAATGGCTATTTGATTATATCGTGCGAAACAATACATTAACGAGTATATCTCTTTCCCTGCCAACTCTTCTAGTACCTGATCGATAAATGGTAGGGGGTAATAATCCTTCTTGGTGTGTTGGTTCAACTTCTTGTAGTCTACGCATATGCGAATTTAACTGGAATTTTTCTTAGGACATGGAACTATTGGTGAGCACCATTCAGCATTCTCCACTGAGAAGATTAATCCGACCTTCCTTAGTCTCTCCAATTCTGTAAATACCCCAGCTCTTAAGTGTAATGGTAACCTCCGCTGCCTCTTTCGTACAAGTTTACTTCCCTCAACGAGTGGTATGCTATGAATAACTAGGGAGGGAGGTATTCCTTTCAAATCATCATAATCCCAAGCAAATATGTTATGATACTTCTCACATAGCCCTTTATACGCTTGTTTTTCTAGGCTAGTCAAGTGTGCCCCTATTTTTATGTTCTTTGGATTGTCATGTGTCCCTATGTTTATCAAACATACATCTGCGTCTTGCACTTTAGGAGGTTTTTCTTTAGGTGCATTCCATTCCAGTTCTAATATTTCATCACCATCACTCTCGGTAGAATCTTCTTCACTATTTGTCACTTCCTCCCACTCGGTGGAAGGTAGTGGAGCTCGTTCAGATTGGGGCACCTCTAGGTAACCTACTACTACTCGTTCCTTACCTTTCCCAAAAATAAGTACCCCTGCTGGGATATCCACCATACAGTCACTTAGTCTCAGCCATGGTCGTTCTAACAACATGGAGTACCTCTATTTCCAGCATACATTCGTATCACATAGAAATCCACTGCAATTGCTTTTCCGGCTACTGTTATGGGAATCTTACATAACTCACCTTTTGGTTTGATGATAGAATTGTTGGCTAATTTCAAGGCAGTAAGGGTGGCAGGTTCTGCATTGAATCCTAGGCGGTCAATTAGTTCCAAGCTTAGAATGTTAACAGATCCTCCATCCACTATGGCCCCTGATACCGCTAGTCCATCTATTATAACATCTACTTTTGGGCAGTGCTTATCTACTGCTCCAGTCCCTATCATTTCTTCAAAAGGTTATTTGGGATTTCTGGATGTTGAAATTTTCATCATCTGTTTCACTTTCTTCTTCGCAATAGGAGCCAACCGCACTAGTTGCCATAATCCTATTTTCATTTTCACATTTTCTAACCCTTTCTGCAGTTCATCAGTCCAAATTTTTTTATGTTTCATTCTCCTCGTAGTCTTGGGATTTGGTTTCAGTCTGGGGTTTTGTGGTGCAAGTAATGGTCTCACTGGTTGTCGGTCATATGAACGAGATATCTTCTTCCCTTCTTGTTGGGGATATTCCCAACACAACGTGAGTAAAGGGATAAATTTGATAATAAATGTGTTGCAAGGAGTTTTTTCATTTTTTGAGGCATTTTGTGAACTTCTTGTGAGAGTAAGTGAAACATCCAATGAGGACACTTACATCCTTAAGAAAGTATTTAGCCTCAATTTGATCAAGTTAGAGTATGGTTTCAAGATTAAATCCATTTTGGATAGAGTTCATAGTGTTTGGACTAATGAAGCTAGTATGCTTAATATTGAATATTGCTCAAAGTATAATCTTGATCTATTTGATCTTTGTGGTCATTATGAGGCTTGGAGGCCTCGGATGTTTCAGATTTTGTTACAGCCTACTTCATGCATGTGGACTTTGCAAACCCAGGATCGATATCAGGCATGGAGGTGGCACATTGGCATAGTAGCAGATTGGTGGAATATTTTTCAAAGGCATTTGGAAAAGATTTCTATCAAAGAGATCTTATCATGGTTATGGTAAGGGTGCTGCTATGATGGATTCTTTGTTCATCTTCAATTCAAATTCGCAGCAAAGAATCCACACACAAAAAGTTCCTTCATCAACAATTGGACCAACCTTGAAGATTTCAAGTTCAAGTGATCAAGCCAAGTTGATAACTTTTTAGGAGGAGTGTGAAGAATAAAAAGCTATCCAGCTTGTCTATAGGGGTTGATGAGGAAAATCATCTTGCTTGTGCATTTACAGGTTGTAAATATTATTCTCTAGCATGTACAAACTCAAGCTACATGACATGCACAATGTCTAGATGGTCATATTTCACTTTGTTTCATTGTATATATCAAAGGTATGTGAACTGAGCACATGACCTTGTAGATTAGGGCGAGTTTGAGTTAGGTAGATCTAGATTTGATGACATGCATAAAACTAGATGACATGCAAATTCAATTAGTGTGCATGCATGCAAAATGCAATCACTACATGCAACATGCAAGTCAGTATACATGTTCTACACATGTCCAAGTCATCTAGGGAAGTCACATGCAAGACATGCAAACACTATTTGACACATGGATGTAGTTTTGTAGGTTCATAGTTGAGAATTTGACATTTGGACAAAGTAGGTAGGAGTTAGGTGCAATTTCAGCATGCAAGTTGTTAGGTGTCAATATGGTAATAGTTTACACTTGATTAGGTGTAGGGAATGCATTGAATGCAAGGACTACGATGAATTTTGGCTCTCCTATATATGTACATATCATTCTCATTCATATCTACATGCACTGGCAGCTGAAAAGGAATGACACAAAGCATGGCACGATTGTAGGTTACAAAATAAAGACCTTCGATCCAGAGATCTAGTCCTAATGTACAAGACCAAGGCGATCAAGGGAAAATTAAAATTCACAGGCGAAGGTCCTTATCGGATCAAAGAGATTTTTAGTCATGGAGCCGTGAATTTGAAAAAGCTAGATGGGACGCCTTTCGACACACCCATCAACGGTAGTCGATTGCACAAGTATTGGCTACCTCAGTGAGACAGATATAGGTTGGTGGTGGCAGGTTACGAAAAGTTCATTTGCAAGGCCATCACAACTAGATCTAGGAAGATCAAGCCAGATCAAGCTAGATCCACCAAGATTTAGCCAGATCTGACAAGATCAGAGAAGATCCAGCAAGATCCAAGAGAGATCCAGGTCCAGATAGGATCAAGAGGGAAGCAGATCATCAGATTACACCAATAAGCCCCCCAATTTGTAGATTAGAGACCTCGATCTCAGGAATAGTGGCAAAATAAGGGCAAAATTCACCAAAACTGATGGATCAACTACCAAATATCTATCAGAACTTCTAGAGGATTACCTACAATTAAATATAACATGGATGAAAGATATTACTAGTTTTAGGGGTTATGGATCAGAGAATCTTGAGATCTCGTCAAAAATTACTCAAAAAGATCACTTTTTTCATGATTTTTGGAGATCCCCTGGGAGATAGCTCTTGAAACTTGGATAGTCACTAGATCTGACTCAGATGCATCTATAAAAATCTCTGCAAGAGTTACTGATGGAAAAAAAACATCATTTTTTAGTGTTTGTGAGGGTTCCAAGGAGCAGAATCTTCAGAACCTTCACAGGGCATCAAGATCATTAAAGCAACTTTTACAAGGGGCATAAATGAAATCAGAGCAGTGAAATTAGCCTGTCTACATGGTCTGATCCTGAAAATACAACCACTGGAACAAGTTGTGCGAGCATTCACTTCTTGTGAGGATTGAACCTCGCAGAACCTTCTCATATTACCTTCAAAACTCTCGTAGACTTCTATGAGGTCTTAGAATTTTGTAAAGAAGTTCCCTACCAAAATTTGGGTGGAATTGAGCAGGGGAAAGTGGATTTCACCTAATACGCAATCTGATTCCGTTATGTAAGGGCTGAATTCGAGTCATTTGTCACCTTTCCTAGCGAAGCTCTGCTCAATTTTTGACCGAAATTTCCAAGTTCTCCAAATGCGACCAAACTTCATACAAGCCATCATCTGCATACTTTGAACCTAGATCTATGCTCTGAACCGCTGTTACTACCATTAAATTCTTGTTTTTTTACTGTTTTTCTCATTTCCATCACTTTACCGTTTCCACCGTTTTCGTACTTTTTATCACTTTTTCTTTGTAACCAACTTTAACTATCACTGCTAACATGGCCTCCTCATCTTCTAATGACTCTGGCACCAAGCAGATGATCCAGCGAGAAATACCATCAGCCACCCAGATTTGGCCTTGTCTTCTGATACCTTGATTAAACCATGGCTTCAGATTGCTGGCCCACTTCGTGAAGCAATGGTTCTATCCAGCGCTTTTTAGCTCTGACATCAACATGGGCCTCGCCCTTCATGCTTACGCCACCTGGGATGTGCCGAAGTCGCGTTTCCACTTCCTGTACTAGGGTACCATGTACAAGGTACGGATTAACATGGACTTGATGGTCACCATAGGCAACCGATCTCTCACCATCAGGCAAAGACCTTGATAAAACCCTTCGTGACCTAGACTGCACCAGAGATTCCTATCCAAACTAACAACGGGTACCTGATAGAGGCTATCACAGAACCAGTAATTCAGACGGCCGCGCATTTGTTGAACAACTTTCTAGTTATTTCAATATTTCGCAAGGACAGAATCCAGTCCAAGTTGCTTAGTCAGATTGTGGAGTCCTTTTTGGGATTCTCTGGCCCCACGGTTGTGCCATACGACTCGCATGTCTTTCTCATCCACGAACTAACAATCTCCATCAAACCAAACGCTCGTGAACATATCGCAGCGGGCCCCCTGCTGTGTCTCAAACCGTGACTAAACTAGTGTCGGGCAACTGCTATAATTGTGGAGAGCTGGAAAATTTTTTACCTGACTGTCCTCAGTCGCGAAAGCCGATTGGTTATGTACCGTTATGCTCAAATTGTAGAGAGCCTGGTCACAAGTATCCTAACTTCCCTCAGTCGCAGAAGTCGCGACCCAAATATCAGTATGTAGCAACACCAGCTACTACAGACTCAACGAAAGCTTTGACTGATGCTGTTGTGCAGAGAATTGATGTTATTGAAGAAAAATTGGCGAAGACAAAAGATCGGTCCTGGCCAAGTGATGTGGAGAAATTATTCAAAGTCACAATGAGAAGCAAAAGCTCCTCGAAACCTGACCAGAAATCTTCGACGAAGCACAGAAAGTCCTCGAAGAAGAAATCTTCAAGTAATACGACATTCAAGCCAAGACATTCACAATGAATCTCATAGTTATCAAACCACTTGGTTTGTCATCCTATTCTGTTTTGATTGGACGACCCTGGCTTTATCAATCAAACGCAAGTATTCATTGGAAATCCAGAGAGTTGAGATTTCAGGCTGGTGAGACCAATAATCGAGGTAAGCCAACAGAACAAATAATCACCTAGAGTCGGGACAAATATGAAGGTGAAACGCCTTTTGTCTGACACCAGTTTTACATTAGAGGAATCTTCTTATGCCTTACATGTTTTTTTCTAATGAATGTGACATTGAAGTGCAATATTTCGAATGTTATGAGAATGTTGACGAAGAAGAATTCTTCGATGCCTGCAATGCTAAAGCGGATGTTTCATATGAAGAAATTATATTTGCAGACACGAATTCGAAAGAGTCTGACGATTCGAGTGACGAATCTGAACACGAGTTTGGTAACAAGAACCAGGTTGACGACAAGAAAACATCTATGAGTCAACCATGCGCAAAATTCATGGCTATACCAAGGCCAATATGACAGAAGGTACTATTTCACCAAATTCTACTGAACTAATTGGACTTGCACCTGGCAGATTTGTGCATGTTTCGAAGTCACTTGGAGAATATGAATTGGCAGAATTCACTGAACTATTGAAGGAGTATCAAGATGTTTTTGCTTGGTCGCTCGACGATTTGAAGGGTATACCTGCAGAATT
This sequence comes from Diphasiastrum complanatum, assembly GCA_029204225.1. Classification (NCBI taxonomy): domain Eukaryota; kingdom Viridiplantae; phylum Streptophyta; class Lycopodiopsida; order Lycopodiales; family Lycopodiaceae; genus Diphasiastrum; species Diphasiastrum complanatum. The sequence continues at coordinate 23,169,031 of CM055114.1, forward strand.
CGGAGAGCACCATATTGATCTAAAGAAAGATGTTGTACATGTTCGACAGAGACAATATCGTCTCAATCCCAAGTACTCTCTCATGGTTAAGGACGAACTCAACAAGCACCTTAAGGCAGATATCATCTATCCCGTCTTAAGCAGTGAATGGGTTTCACCCATTGTTGTCATCCCAAAGAAGAAGACTGGCAAAATACGAATATGCCAGGATTTTCGCAAACTCAATGCTGCCACAAGGAAGGATCATCATCCTTTGCCCTTCACAGATTCTATCTTAGATTAGGTTGCTGGTCAGGAGCATTATAGTTTCTGTGATGGTTTTTCTGGTTATAATCAAGTTGGAGTGCAAAAGGAGGATCGTTCAAAGACTACATTCACTACGGATTGGGGCACTTATGCCTACAACAAAATGCCCTTTGGTCTTTGTAACGCTCCAGCGACTTTTCAGCAAATCATGATGTTAATTTTTGATGCCTTCCTAAGAACTTTTCTCGAAATATTTATTGATGATTTTTGTGTATATAGTGATATAAAGACGCACCTGTAGAAGCTGAAATTAACATTGCAATGGTGTCGAGATACTTGTTTATCTCTTCATCCAGAGAAATGTTTTTCCGGTATGAAAGAAAGAATATTACTTGGACACAGAATATCTAACAGAGTGTCCAAGAATATCTAACAGAGGAATAGAAGTCGACAAAGATAAAGTCGACCTTATAAAGAATCTCTAGATACCAACCAATTTATGTGAACTAAGAGATTTCTTAGGACATGTCGACTATTACTGGAGATTTATTCAAAATCATGCTTCTATTGCTGCCTCTCTTACACATCTACTGAAGAAACAAGTGGAATACTTGGGGACGAATGAACAGCAAAAAGCATTCGAAGAACTTAAGCAAAGGTTGATCAATGTTCCTATTCTGACACCACCCAACTGGGCTATTTTATTTCATAGTTCTGTGGATGTTTCTGCATTTGCTATTGGCGTCTGTCTAAGCCAGAAGGATGACCAGAAGAAAGATCATCCCATTTACTATGCGAGTCGACAGCTCAGTGCATCAGAGAAGAATTATTCAGCTATAGAAAGGGAAGCTCTTGGAATGATTTTCACTGTTAAAAAAATTCGACATTCTTTGCTAGGATATGCATTTATTTTTCATGTTGATCACTATGGTATCTTGTAAATAAACCAAATCTATCAAGAAGAATTGTTCGATGGGTTCTACTTCTGCAGGAATTCACTTATCAAGTAGAACTTCGCCAAGGAAAGTATCATACAAATGCTGATTATCTATCGCGACTCAGCACCGAAAAAATTGAAGAATCTATTAATGATGATTTTCTAGACGAACATCTATTTGAAACTTCATCTACAAATTCGCTATATTATGATATTATTATTTATCTCAAATATCAGATATATCCAGATGGCTATGATTTAGAGCAAAAGACAGTTTTTCAATATTATACAATTATTAACAATGTTCTGTACAAGCTTGGTGCTGACGATCAACTACAAAGATGTCTCGAAACTAAAGACATTAAAAAGATCGTTAAAGCCTTGCACTCAAAAGTTGCTGGAGGACAGTTTGCTCTAAAGAACACAATTAATAAGATATTGACTACCAAGTATTGGTGGCCAACAATGTTTAAGGATGTATCAGACTTTATTCGTTCATGTGATTCGTGCCAGAGATCTGGTAAGCCTGCAAAAGCAATGAATTGGCCGTTGACACCAATCCTGCCTCTTGCACCATTTGAAAAGTGGGGAATTGACTTTGTCGGTCCAATCAAACATGTGACCCGACATACAAAATGTCGTTATATTCTAGTTGCAACAGATTATGCTACAAAGAACGTTGAAGCAGAGTCGATGAAACGAAACGATGCGAAAACTGTCACGACGTTCTTATTCAGAAGTCACAAGATATGGTTGTCCACTTGAACTAGTAAGTGATCGAGGTACACATTTTCTAAATGACACAATACGGTTGCTGACAGACAACATATTTTCTGATCAAACACAGAAAAACTACACCGTATAATCCAAAAGCAAATGGGTTGACAGAAAGAGCTAATGGAATTTTATGTAAGATCCTGAACAAAATGACTATTGCACATGCAACGGATTGAAAATAAGAAACTACCATCAGTTCTCTGGGCTTATCACAACACAGAAAAAATCATGACAAAGCAGACACCATATTTTCTTACGTATGGTATGCATCCTATTTTGCCAATTGAATTTGAGGTGAAAACTTTTCGTTCTCAAGCTCAACGAACAGATGCAGAATGTATGAACGAAAGGTTGACTAACATTGAAGAACTACTTGAAGCTCGTGTGACTTCACAAAAATTAATGAAGGAAATCCAGGAACAAAGAAAGAAGAAGTATGGCAGTCATATCAGAAAATGTGATCTGAAAGCTGATGACTTTGCGCTGATATATGACACTCGACATCAAAAGTTCCCTGGAAAACTCCATATGAGATGGCTTGGACCTTATAAAGTCATAGAGGTGTTTGACAATGGTTCTGTGCAACTTCAATCACTTGAAGGTGAACTGTTACCTACACGTATTAATGGGTCCAGCCTGAAGAAATACTACCTTTGACCAGAATTTTTTTTATTCTTATTATTTTCTAGTATTTTTCTGGAATTAATCGCGAATTTTATTTTATCTTTTCTAATATTTTTCGCAACTTTTCTTTTATCTTTTCTAGAAATTTTCGTGAAATTTTTGTGAAATTTTCTACAACCTTCCAACATTTTTCATAATGTCTCGTGAAATTTTTGAAAATCTTTCTTGACTTTTCTCAATCTTTCAACATAATTTTTAAAGTATTTTTGAGAATTTTTCACGACACTAAATTTGTTAATCAAAGTTTCGTAAAATCGTTTTCGAGAGTTTTTCTAGAATCTTTTCTAGCATTTTCTCCAGAATTTTCTAGTATGTTGTTAAAATTTTCGAGAAATTTTCATGAGTCTCTGTATCATTTTTTGGGATCCTACGAGAAAGTTTTGCGAAACTTTCTAGAATCTTTCTAGCATATTTTTGAAAATCTCTCAAGAATCTCTCGACCTACTTTTTGTATTCCTCCATTAAAGATGATGGCCACATGATCATCATTATTCACACGTGTGTACGCTCACATATCAAAACAGATATTGTTTCTTCTTAATTTAATTCTTTTCTTTCACAACCGGTCTTCCGTCATTAAAGATCGATCTGTCAAATTATAGTTTCAAACATTGAGCCATGCACGTTCTCCATAAATGGAAGTGACAGTGTCATGTCACCATGCCACGTCATCATCCCCTCCACACCGCTACTGCATAACATAGTTATTTTCCATTTTCTTCCTTACACTTTCTTCCTGTGATTACATGCTTTCTTGCGTTCATTCTCTTTGCGATCAAAGCACTCTCATACGAACTTTTGCGATCTACGGAGCTGTCATCAAACAATCGACCAATGGCTTCCGGATCAAGTTCTAGTTCTACTATCATTTGGAAAGCACGCGCAGGGATCCGCCTGGCATCCATCTAGTCTTATTTGGATCAATGCAGGTTGGGTGATCTGAAAGTAGATCCTTCTATAATCTTATCTTAAGTAAGTACTGAATTTGTGAACTCCATCCACTCAATCTCTGAGGTGGACTTCAAAGTTCATGTGCGAGAAAAAATTTTCGCCATTACTGAAGACCTATTTTGCACAGCCCTCGAGTTACCTTTGGATGAGAAGATGGTTTCAACGAACAAAGACTCAGTGGATGAAGTGGCACATTTTTTGAACAATTGTTTCGTACCCACGAACGGGTACAAAATTTCAATGATCCGAGGTACAACATTTAAACTATTCTGTAAATACGTGAACCAAGCAATATTTTTGACGGATGCGGATGCGACAATGTATGTCCTGACAAATTTCGTGCATTTGCTGAACGCTTCTAGAAATGGTGTCCACATGTATTTAATGTTGAATTTCAATGGCGTGTGGATTACATGATGCTACCAGACGCAGTAGGGATCACCTTCGACTAATGCAAGCGACCTTGGGAGAAGGACGACTTTCTCTGGTTATGGGCCCAGCTCTCTATCGAACAGAAATGATGTCTCTATTGGGGCATAATCCAGGATAAGTTCCAGGTCATGCCTTTTGGATCAGCAGAGTTATATATAGGCTCTTCGGCTATGTATGCTCTAGAATATATTCGATCAAAGAGTTTCAATTTTGCGAAACGAAGACAATAAGCGACATTTTTGGGTACATATTCATTTTGACAGTTTGGTACTTTTGCGGCAAAGACATTATTTTTCGTTCAAAATCTTTATGTTAAAAACTCTTTTATTAGATTTTCAGCTCGTTACTGTATAGAAGTCACCCTTCTTAGTGATTCAGACGAAGATACAAAGTTAACTCATGAGCTGTTTTATGGAACATTGCTCCCAGTCAAGTTAGAAGAATTTGGCAACTTACCAGTTGGCCATTACACAAAATCAAAAGAAGACTTGCTGTTGATCAAAGCTCAACAAAACTTGGAGTTTTCTCAGAAATTATATGAAGAATTGAATCATTCATAAAACATTCAATCATGCCTTTGTTGTGCTGATGTTTCTATGGGATGTTGAATTTTTGAAGTTTAAAGATGTTTTAAAGTTTGATTCCAGTTTTCATCAACAATTCAAAGATCAACTCTAAACAATTTATTCAATTGAAGAAACAGCAAGACACATATTCTCTAAGACGAAGAAATATCTAAAGGACGAAATATACGAAGAAATATCTTTTCGCCTTAATGAAAATCTGAAGACAGAATGTTTCACAAATAATCCTCAAAAAGAAGATATTATGTTCACGAGGACGTTTCACATTTGAGGAAGGGGATATATGTGATGCCACCTTATTGTTAAAAATTGAATATCAACATAAATATGACATGATATACTCGAAAATGAAGATATGAGCTGGTTAAGTATAAATCATGAAGAGGCCTAAGTCATTTTTCGGGAATATATCTCCTAAGTACTTGCCTTGTAATTAAGGGCAAGACCTTTAATAGGAAAGACATTGCCTTGGATAACCTTTACTAGGCCGTCCACACGAAACGACTAGATACAAAAAGAAATGTAAAATAGAGTAACTTTAACTCTTACTTAAATATACCTTTTATGGTATAATTGAACGTATACATAGTCTAATTGTTAACTAGACCCTTTCGCGGGAGTGACGCACCTGTTGTTTAAGAGAGGTGTTTGTTTGCCCCGTAGAACATATATAGATCTCACACTTCAATCTCGAGCATCGAGAGAGAAGAGTTTATGCATATGTAAGAGATTGAAGAAGTGAATAGAGTTCTGTGAGTTATTCTCTCTTATTTCTGTTCTCCGCACTGTTGAGTGTGAGTGATCTTGAGTCTGCTAACAATCTCTAATGCATTACATGAATTACTCTCTGATCAGGCAAACTCTCTAGTGCATTACAATCGTTTGTTGTGTATCCGTAAAGCATGCTCTAGAGAACTGTCTTAAAATCATCTCATTCATCTATTGCGAATACTTTCTTTTCAGCTCTCGAATAACGACTATCTTTGGTACAGTCTAGCACAATCATTGAATAAAGCTGTATGTATACATATGAGATGACAGTCCCTGTCTGAAGAATTGAGTCTTTGATCTATTTTTCTGATTGGCATTGACATAAGTTTCTAACATGCTCTAAAACCATTCGTGTTCTTTAACCATTAATTTGGACTTTAGTTGTTGAGGACTTCTGTCTAGAAACGAACAGTTTGCGAATGCGATTAATTAATTGTCTGTACAATCACGAATACATCGAACATTTCTTGACTCTCTGTTGACACCTTAATCAGCCAGAGTGTAGTATTGTTGTACTACTCTGATAACATCTCATCTGTAAAACGCGTTTCATTCGATTTGATAGAGGCCCGATTGTTGTTCTGAAAATTATCAACACAACACACCCAAATATAAGTAATACTGGATACTTTTTAATGTCTGTCGACAACCAGAATAATACTCAAAACCATTTGTCATAAATTGTACCAAAAGCACAACTTTCTAACGCTATCCTTTGTGGGAACGACACTATTTGCTACAAAATCTACATTAACCTTGTTGGTATAATACGACAGGGTCTCGGGCGGCTGTTGCCATCAGAGAGCTTGATGATAGCTATCTAAGCACCAAGAAGCGAGCCACCCCCCAACCGACAGCAGAACCACTTTCACCTGCACCACCAACTAAGAAGCAGAAAGGAAAGGTGGTCAACACGGATGCCGACATACCTCACGACATTTTATCCTGTGACATGGGGACTGAGTATGCTAAATCCGGAAGGAGCCTTAAACCCTCTCAGGTCCTAAAGAAAGTCCTAGCGCAACAGGAGGCCTTACTCCACTAGAGCGCAACAACGCAGACAAGCAGTAGCGGCAGCAGCAGGCAGTTCAATTGAGACAGACACTTCTGGTTATGATCTGTGGGCATGGTTCTGTCCACACCGACACCTTCCACAACCCTAACTCCCTCACTTGCTCTCATACTTTCACCACCACCCCCATCATTTACGGCTACCTCCACACCGTCACTCACTCTCAATACAAGCTTCGATTCCACACTTCCACAAAAGCCTTCACCTGTACAAATATCCACCCTACTTGACTCTACGGCCAATGTAGATGATTTCGTCTTACAATTACTAACATGAATTCCAGCAACCACCGTCACCACTAACCCACTCCACACATCTCTGCCATGCAGTATATACCCACCTCTTTCACCTATCATCCCTCAATCACCTCCTTCTACCTTTCATTCATCTCCATCTACTCATGTTCATGATTTTCTACCCTTTATCCCAATGTCATATCCTAACTGTACACGCACCTTCCCTGACATTGGCCCTTGGGAGCAGTTACCCCTTGCAGCCCAAAAAGCGGTATGGTTGGTAAATGAGCTCCAATATAATCTATTCGGCACCCTAGGGGGACAATATATCATGCGACAATTCGACAATGGCGCTATGGCGGACCTTCAGAAAGAAAAAACAAGGCTGAAAGTAGAAAACAAGCAACAACAGCCACAGATCCAAAATCTCACCACTTATAATCAACAACAGCAGCAGATGCTCATCCACCTCAAAAACTAGCTCCAACTGAAGTTATCCAACATGCAGAATGCCATTGATAACATCAAAGGAGAAAGGATTGGAGGCCGTAGCAGATGCACAAGTCGCACGTTCTGCTATGAAGGAATAGTTGGAATTGGTGGACTTCAACGACTTTGCACCACCAGCTATTCTTGAGGGAACTCCCATTCCAATGGTGGCTTATCAAACGTTGGCCCAAATATTGAAAGGCATGAAGGAGCAGCACACTAAATTACAACAATCATACCTTGCTTCCATCGAGGCCTTAAACCAGCACATCGCCACCATGGAAGAATGGTTAAAGATGACTGCCCAGTCAACGTCGTCTGTCCATGCAGAGCACGCCCAATTCCATGATTCCGGGCACCACTTTGATGGAGTAGATGGTGGAGATGGAGCAAGATTCCAACAGCCTCCTCCTGCTACTCAAGGTTCCTCCTTTCAAGGCCAACCCCTAGAGCAAGGAGCTCAAGAACCAACCAATCCATCAGGCTCTGGTGGTACCAGCTCCCAACATTATCGTTTTCCATCCACCGCTTCTAACCCCGTCGACACCACTAACCTCCCATTTATTCAATGCCAATTTTCTCCTAAATCACAAAGAATTGCTGAAACTAACCTTTCCCCTCTCCTCTCTCCTGAACCTGATCCCCAAATTCAGCATGTGATTGCCTCTAAAGCGCCAACCATCCGGCACAGAATCACGCCCATAGAACCAAGCAAGGAGTTGCGCACCTCTCAAGAGTTTGCCAAGAAATATCCAACCACAAAGGAGCGAGGCGGCTACATATTGCCAGATTTGGACCAGTGTCAAACACATAAAGAAGTAGTCACTCTTGGATCCACAACCTCTTTGGCACCATCAGCTCTTTCTACAAAGCAAGACCTCGATGACACGGTATGTAGAAGCACACTCCTATATGAGCACAAATCCTTATTACTATCCAGTAGCGAGGTGAGAACCGTTTTTAGCCACCAAGGTCAAGAATAGGATATTTTGGCCAGAGCTCACAGGCGTCGATACCGGCAACTGAGCCGAAGACATGGTCACCAATTGCCATGTATTCCACCAGAAGCACCATGGCAACCCTAATCGTGACGTCAGATATTTTGCGGACAATTGCGGCCTGGTAGCATTTCTGATAGAACTCAAGGGTTTCTGGGATCGAGGGCTACCCCCAATAGCCCTTGATATCAATAACCACTACGAACGCAAGAAGACCACATCAGCGTAGCAAGGCTTTATTATCGTGCTGCACTCACTTCAGCCCTGCACGTTGATATGGCGGAGCTATGGAAAACCCACAACTTTCTACAGGGTATGCTCCATTACTACAAACCAATGCCCTTCCTGAACAAATTAAGGTGGCAAATGATGGAGGGATCGGCACCACAATCTACCACTCTCGACAGCAACAGTCTCGTCTCCAAGAAGCACATAAGATCCAGGAAGAAAAGGCTTCGATTGGTGTGGGACCACCAAACCAATAAGGAGGGAGATAATATTAGCATCTGTGCTAACACAGAAAAAAAATAAATAAATAAAACTTTGTGGCATAAGTTTTGTAAGTCCACGTACGAGTGTCTGTTAATAAACTTCCGCCATGGCATGTGTTTGTAAGCCCACGAGTAGAAGCTTAAATAATAAAAAAGTTAAACTTAGATTTAGAACTTAGACTTAGGAAACTTAAGATTAGAAATATTTTGTCTTAAGTTTTTCTAAGTTAAGAAACTTTGAAATTCTAAATCCTAAGTTAGAAGTTCTAAAAAGACTAGAAATAGATTAGTTCCATAAGTTAGTGGATACTTATGGAAAACCCTCCTTGCCATAAAAGGAGAGGTATTTGTCTTGTAAATAACACTTTTGAGATTATGCTAAATTTTTATCTCTTTTGAGATTATCTTGTTATTTCACTTGTGTTCTCATTGGAAGGTGCATAGCTTGAGGGAAGGTGCTCGGGCCTCCTCTTGCCTCCTTTCATTGGTTCTTTTATTGTGGCATGTTTAATCGATTTATGCGTAGTTTAGCCACAATCTATCTTTTCAATCCCTTTGGGTGTTAATTTAGGATTTAGCTTAATCACCTTGTTGGTTGGGTAAGCCTTAGTAAGGTTTTGTTTTTTGTCCTCTTAGTTAGTTTCATTTCTATTTCGCGCACTAGTTGGATAAGCCTTAGTGCTTCCGTCATTGTTTTCTATTTTCGCATTCCCGTTTGAAACTTGGTAGAAACTTAGAAAGTGGACAATCCTCTCTATACTACACCGCATTGTGAGTAGATCTAGCCAACATATACAAATTAGATCTACTTCCAATAGTCCCTTAGATGCCCAACCAAGTTTGGTGTGTTGATATTGCCAAGGCAATCATCTGAATCGAAACTGCCCCAACACGATATGTTGATATTGTCAAAAAACAGGCCATTTGGAGGATAGATGTTGGAATAGAAGAGAAGCCTTAAACAATGAGAATCGAATAACAGGGCCAATCAACCATAGACTTCCTGAGCCTAGTATTGAGGGTCCATCAAGACAAGCAATTTTTTTACAAAAAGACCATAAATTTATTGCGGTTGAAAAAGGGAAGTTCAAAATATATGAGGAATGACCACCAATCAATCTTATCGAAATAGAAACCTTAGGGACACAGAAACCTAGGGAAGAGGTATTGATAGTCACTCGGAGTGGGCTAAAAACTCAACCAAAAGAGAAATAGCCAGAAAAACCTGAAGAGCCTAAGGAGATAGTTACACCATTGCCAGTCACTTCGCCACCATTAGAAAAAGAGAAAGAAGATACGTGCATAAAAAATGAAGAGGGAAAAGTCTCAGAATTAGAAGTGTAGGGTTGAAGATCTCGCGTTGTAGTAGCCCTTCCACCTATCAACAAGGGTTAGAACACTGGATAGGTGTCTAACTATGAATAGATGCTACTTTTAGTTAGTTCTCTACTTTTTCCCTATCTCTAACACCACTAACACTACTCCTTCCTAACCCTACTCACCCCTAACTAGCATTCATCATGACTTTGGGAAAGAGAAAAAGAGAAGAGAGGAAGAGACTGATAGAGAGAAGATAGAGAGAGAGAGGGTGAGAGTGGAGGTTAGCTCACTTGCTCCTTTTGCTTGTTAATGAAGAAACATTCACTATTAAAACCAAAACCATGAAAGCTTCAGAGCAAAATGGAAAACACAATCAAAAGCATAAGCAAGTAGTGAATAGCAAGTGAGGATGCTTCTCTCCCAAATTTGGTAGAGTCTCCTCCTCATCATTAAGCATGCAAATAGAGTACAAATGGTGCCTTTTTATAAATGGGGAAGGGCCCTTGCCCCAAAATCCTATTGGCTAATATTCACAATGATCCTATTCATTCATCTTGGACCCAACTTGATCCAAGGGTCCATAAAAAATACATTAGTATTCACAAGATTCATGTGAGTCCAAAGTTGGACCCAATTCTAAAAATTTAAACTTAAAATGACTTTGGGCCTCAAGTTTTATTTTAATCACATAGGGCCCAAGTCTATTATTTCTATTTACAATTAGCTCGCGTGCTCATTGGGTCATGGACTTATACGCGCAGGAAGCCATGCCCTCGCAACACATTTATTATCAAATTTATCCCTTTACTCACGTTGTGTTGGGAATACCCCCAACAGGACCCACGACCTGAAGTAGTGTCGTTCCCTCGGAACCCTGCTTCGACTTTCGAGATTTCTTAGTTGATCGTTGCTTTCGTGCTAGTTTTGAGGTCTCAAAATTACTGCTGCCAAGGAGGTCATGTCCTCTTGTTTGCAATACCGATCAATCTTTGGTGGTAAACCAACAAAAACCATTCGATCTGCATATCAACGGGATATACACCGATTAGTTTTCCTATGAGATTTTTAACCTTTCGTGTATATTTGCAAAGAGATTCTTTACTCTTCTTCTGAACATTGTTCAGACGTCTGAGAATTCTTGATTTGTAACCGATTTCTCTGAACTGGTTCAAAAACACATCTTTGAGCAGGTACCAGGTTCCTACACGGCCTGGTCCAACTTGATTGTACCAAATGTGCGCCTGCTTTCTTAGCAGACCAGGGAAGATTCGTAGTTTGTCTACGTTAGTACCTTCGGAGCTCACAGAAGGGGCAAAAGGCTCCATGATTTTGGTGCAACCTCTCAACCAGAAAGGTTAAGTTGTATCCATTGAAGGCCCACTGAATTCCTACACATCCAATCTCAATCTTGAGATGATGTGATGAGACGCAGAGTTGGCTTGTTGATTTTTTTGTAGAACCTTGAGAGGATTTCTATTGATGTAGTATGATTTGTGTAATGAATCTAGTTGCTTGTTTCCCATATTGATTTTTCTGTTTAAGTCACAAGATCGTATGTGGATTCGCGGTATCCATCTGATAGGCATGCCAGTCATCCAAATAAATGAATTCTCCAAACAAGAGATAATATCCTATATGGATTATAGGACAGCTAGATGATCAATGGATCTCTAGAATATCAAATGAGCCAGTTAAGGATTTTCTGGAAGGAAGAGCTGATGGTTATGGGACATCAGTAATTTTGGAAAGAAAATTCTAGGACTGTAAAGATCTGATGATCACTGGTGTGTTTTAGTACTTAGTCGTGATATGGAAAAAATAAAATCGTTTGATCAAATGTGGGATATTTTGGAAAATTTTGAGGTGTAATCTAGATCCCAATGTGGTATCTCATTATTTGTAAAATCAGAGGCCCTCAAATCTATTTCTCGCTTTCTTAATTAATCTTGTACTTCTTAGTAATTTCTCGAATATAAATATTAGACTAATTTATATGATTCTTTCCAGCATAAAATTATTCCTCTAAAAGACTGTTATGTCATATAAATTACTACTTGTGTAAATAGACTTGGAAGTCAGATAAATTTTAAAATCAAAGTGGTTCAATGTCTTAAACCTTGGATATCTTTGTTGCATAAATGGACTGTCACTCAGGTTGAAAATATTTGAAGGAAAAGTCATGTTTGTAATTGAGTGAATCCTTTTGTGAAATGCACTTATTACTGACTTTTCATGGATTTGGATATTTTCATATGTTATCTTTCCAATTAACTTTTATGGAAATTGATAATTTCCTTAAAAGGAAGGGTGAAATGATGGGATAATATTCTATCTAGAGATCTTTTGGTTGCATGGCTTTCAGAAGAGAACCAGTTGTGGTATAGAAATGAGATTTGGTCTGAAAGTTATTTTGGATAAATTCAGAGTAAGATATCTAGCTAGAACTTTTCGAATAAGAGAAATTCTCTAGGAATTGTGTGCACAATCTGGAACTAGAACATGTTTGATATTTGAATCATTATTTATAAGTAGTACAGTAAAAGGTCAAAGGTTACTGATTCCATTTTGATTGGAATAGAAGTAAGTTTGATCAAAATTTAAGTCTGAGAGTTCTATATTAGGTCAACCTAATCTTAGTTTAAGTACTAGGATCAGAGAGGGGTTGATTTAGTGGGAGAAATTAGGTGATTAGAGGTAAGTGGGATTGGAAAACTGTTGAGAGTTGAATGTTATTCGTCTCAGAGATTTTCTGGATATGTTATTTACTCATGAGAAATAGAACATCTTTTGTAGTTGAGTTACAAGATCTCATTGAGATATGTGAGTAACATATGTGGATTCTTGAGGAATTTGCCAGATAAGTATGTGTTTATGTACTAGGTCATAGTGAGATTGTTCACATATGTGCACAATTAATCTTGTATGAATTTATTGTGCATTCCTGGTTACTAGGGTTATTTGGTGCACTTAACCTAGTCGGTGAACATAGACATATGATCAAGTATTGTTTGACAAATACTTGCAGAGTTAACAAATCTTTGGTGGAAGATTTATGGATTAACTTATAAATGATTTGGGTAAGGATCTAAATGTGATGTCATACTAGTATAATTGAATTCTTCACCTAGACATTTGAGAAAATATATCTCTTAATGTACTTTTCCAAACCAGAGTTTGTACTCCAGAAGAGAGATTAACGGTTGAAAACAGTTTTTCTCTGAGTACTTGTTTGATATGAAAGTCAGACTAAGGATAATAATTTTCTCGGTTAATATTTAAAGTCAAAGGAACTATTCTTGTATTTCTTTCTTGTTTGAGGAGCTTCTAAGGATAGAAGCAGTTTAAGGAGGGAAGAATGTTATGGCCATATTCGGTTAAGGACCTGGAATAGTCCTAATATGGTAGACCGGCCCTCCAGAGTTCGAGAATATTGGTCACGCCATGATTTAATTCCATGTCAAGGCCAGTTTGTGACTAATTACCTTGAGAGGACCCAAACACTCTAATTGAGACATATGGAGTATTGCATGTCTGTGTGACGAATATAGGCAAGAGGACTGCATGAAGAGATGTAATCTATTTATAGTTGACCTGCATGGGGGTTGCATGGTTTCATGCACAGGACTCTACTCTATATATAATGAGGTGGGGATTCTCTCGTCGACATATCAGGTTTAGGTTACCAGGTTCTCTCTTCTCCTCTTGCTTCACATGGCATGGCTTGGGGGCTAGATCCAGTTTTGATCCAGGATTGGTTGGGTGGTTTGGCTCTTCTCTTATTGTGTTCTCCTATCCTCATCTTAGAGGCAATCCTTAAGGGTCTTTACAACAACTAACTTACTCTTTCATTCAAAATTGGTGATTAAGTACAATGGAAAATTTGGGTCCAAAAAGGACCGTAATAAATTCGAACTTATCTATCTAACCACTACTCTAATTTTTATGGCTTTTCTTAATGGTTAGATACTCGGTGCACATGGGCTACACCGGCCTCTTTACATACTCTTAAATTCACCGACACAGGCCGTCGGTGGTAGCCGTAATATACAAAACGACATAATACAATAAATTGGGACTATGAAACAAACTCGTTACTACTAACTCGTTTGAGTTCTAACACTCATCATTGGTTCCAAGCATAAACACATAACCTGAAATTGATCTTCTAGTTTCAACATCGCTACCCCAATCTGAATCACAATACCCTGTGAGATTAACACCATCACCAAACCTGTATTGCAATTCAAAATTAAAAGTACCCTGTATGTAGCGCAAAAAAAATTTTGCGGCTTTCCAATGCGACGTACGTGGATCGGCCATGAATTGGCTTACTACGCTAACTGCATAAGTAATGTCAGGTCTAGTAACTGTCAAATAAATAAGCGAACCCACCAAAGAACGGAATAAAGTAGCATCAACTTTCTCTTCATCTAAGCTTGTGGTTATCTTCATGTTCGGCTCCATGGGAGTCGCCACTGGCTTACTATCCAACATATGAAAGCGTTCCCAAATGCCATATGCATCCTTTGCTTCACTACTCAATAGATAAGAATCATCACTTCGCCATACCTCAATTCCCAAGCGATAATGAAGTTCGCCAAGATCCTTGATTTCAAACTCCTTGGCTAAGCTTCTCTTTACATCCTCAATAAGCTTCACATTGCTTCTTGTTATGATTATGTCATCAACATACGAAGAAACAAAATGTTTCTTTTAACAAAGCTTTCTAGCTTTCAACTCCCAACCTGACGAAAAGACACGAAGCGAAAATGTTCGCGAACATCACGAAAAGACACGAAGCGAAAATGTTTGCGAACATCACGAAAAGACACGAAGCGAAAATGTTCGCGAACATCCTGACGAAAAGACACGAACGCGAAAAGTTCGCGAAAGAAAAATGTTTGTGATACAATAGGAGAAAGTTAGACGACGCGAAAGTCAAACGACTTGAAACGACACGAAAATCTTCGCGACGCTTTTTGACCTTACACTCCAAAGGATCAGGAAGATCATGCAAGTACCATGAAGTACAAAAACCCTGATTTGATATGATGACATCAATAGAAGAGTGTTAGGACGTGCCTAACCCACTACTCTTGTAATCCATAATTAATTATAGATTGTTTAGTCTATCTAATTAGATATGCTACTCTGAATGTATGCAATTACTAGATGTATAAAATACATATAGTAGCAGATAGAAAATATACATAATAGAAGTCCGTCTGTGAGCAAGACAATTTTGTAAGCAGGATCTACAAAGAGATCCAAGAAGTCCAAAGAACATGACTCTAATGGAAGTTGCCAGATACATGATGGCCTATTCGAAATCTCCAAGAGTGTTGTGGGCTGAAGCAGTAGCTACAGCTGCTTACATTCAGAACAAGAAAATCTGGTGTTCCTCACATGACACCACACGAATTATGGTGGGGTAGAAAACCCAAGCTGACTCATATTCGAATCTTTGGTTGTGCAGCATATGCACATGTTTCTGATAAACTTCAAAAGAAGCTTGATGAGAATGCAGAACAAGGATATCTTGTACCTTCAAACCACCAAATTTCAGCTTCTCCAAAACTTGACTTTCCACCCCTATTAAGCTAACATAGCTCTGATATCATTCTGTTGGAACCACAGGAGCGACGATCCACACCTTGATAGTCACCACCTACAAACATACATTCCAAACCAACGGAAGCAACACACTCACAAGGAGGAGGAGGAGCAAAGAATACCAAAGTATTCTTATGACTAAGTTAGGAGGCAGAATGTCTTCTACCCGTCACATTCCATTGGATATTTTGACAATGGATATTTTGACTTTTTTCACATGTACATTATGAAGCATAATAAGCAGTTTGACTTTGATTGACCACTTTGGATGTGCCATGTGACAGTTGTATGAATGCGCACCTCCGTTTCAAAAAATGTACATATAAATTCTGCTTTTTTATCTATTCAAAAAATGGGCATAGGTAAAGTGTAAAACCTGTAAATAAAGAAGATAGTATATTGCTACAAAAAGAAAATGGAGTGGCATTATAGTATTCAATTTTGAAAACCGTTAAATCCTCCCCTTAGACCACTCTCTTCTCGGCTAGTGTGCCTTGCACTGCCGACATAACCCCTCCCTTTTTTTTCTTGATTTTTTAAATCCCTCTGGTCCGTTCTGCACGACCGTTCCCGTTTGAGGAAGAGGCTTACTCTTGTTGGGAAGCTTACTTGCCTACTGTATCCTTACCAAGTTTCTCCTTCTCTTGTCTAAATGGCCCTTTTTGAGTGACCGCCTCTGCTCCAATTGCCAGTTGAAAGAAGAAACGATTGAACACATGTTCATTTACTGTTGAAGTGATTTATGGATTGAGTTTCTCCGACTAAGAAGGGCGTTCGCTTGAGGGCGGAAGGCCCCGAGGAGATTACCTTCCTTGCCGTAATTTTTGTTTTTACTATTTTTTGTCATAATTTTTTTTACACACCTTACGGAAGGTGCTTGTAAAAAACAAGCAATTTTTTTTTTACATGCACCTTCTGGGAACATTTTGAAAAAAAAGAAGGATGCACATAGATTTTGCGCAAGGAGTAAAAAGGATAAAACTAAGAAGTGGAATTTGGTGTGGAGATTAAGAAATCATAAAAAAGGCTGATTCTGTGAATGGAAAGAGCAAAGATACCATATAAAAATTCATAATGCAAAGGTCACTAAATTTCAAAGCCATTGCCATGACATGATTTTAGGATTCTTTTTAGTGATGCAAAGGGGCCTAGGGTGGGGGGCTTCACTATTTTTTGAAATGCTGGGTGGATGGATTCAAGATACACAGACAATATAATAGGTTACAAAAATTTTCCTCTCTCTCTCTCTCTCTCTCTCTCTCTCTCTCTCTCTCCCCTATGAAGGCAAGCTCTCCTCTGTTCTCTTCTTCTTCTTTTTCTTCTTCCTGTCTTCGTCTTCCTGTTTTGCTTTTGCTTTTTATGTGGCTGCTGCTGCTGCTTGCTTTCATGCAGCGCAGCGATGGTGCATTCGACGCTGCCTCGGCATCGGCATCGGCCAGGAGGCCAGCGTGGGGGGCGGCAGCAGCGGCGGCGGTTTCAGCGTGGGTGGATTGGCGCAATTTGACATCACTTGTGCAGACGCTTCTGCAGCGCGTGGCCAATTTGCGATCTGGGCGGGGCGATCTTTTAGGTGGACTTCTTTGGCCATAACTGTGTATGCCTGCCTACATTTCCTTAAGCCATCAAGCTTCCAAGTTGTCCTCTCTGAATTCAGCTTTTAGTCGTTGTAGATGCAATTCAGGCCGTGTCTGTAAAGGGGAGATCCTGTAGTCAGCAATTTAACTGTTGCAGGTGATATCTTTCTTTTTGGTGGCTTTGGTTGTGTGAATAGCCACCCTAATTGTAACTTTTGTATCCCAAACGCCTTTGAGATTTTCCGTACTTACTATCAGTGGAGTAACTTGATAGACTTTTGATGCTCAATTCCACCTGAAACCCATGCAACGCACTCATTTTGTAAATAATGAACAAGAAAAAGGACACATGAGCCCCTTCTTCAATAAGTCGCTTAGGTTTCTGCTAAGAAAGTTCTCGTTCGATTATGCAAATTCTTTTCCTCTAGGGCTGTTTGCTCTTTATCATATCTCTCTCTCTCTCTCTCTCTCTCTCTCTCTCTCTCATATTTCCAAGTTATGACCTGCTACGTACATCATATCTTTGAGTAGCTGTACCAGCATCAACATTTTTAACCGGTGGTCGCAGCATCCCATGTGCAGAAACTAAAAGACAAAGGCATAATTGAGGTGGCTAGCAAATCGCTAGCAGCAACTGAGCTGTCAGGCGTGCTACTCTGAAGCAAAAAGTAGATTGATCAACAGGTGGGCTCAGTAAGTACTAAGTGATCAATTCAAGAATATATAAATTTAGGGCTTTAGAGACAGAAGGACAAAGAAGCAAAGATAGATCATTGGGTTTGAAGAAAATTCAGCAACCCTTGTCACTTTTTCAAGGAAATAATGACAGTTTTGAGGAAATTCTGTTCAATTGTCAGGAAGATCAGACTGTTACTTGTTAAATTCAATGCCTATTTTAACCCTTATGGCAGACATGAGGGTCCGGGCCGAACACGGGCATTCCGCGTCCGCGTCCGGACCCGGACGCGTCCATATTTTTTTAAATTTTTTTAAATTTATTTTTTACTTTTTTAACACAAAATAAAATAAAATAAAAAAATAACGGATGCGTCTGGTGACCCGGACGCACCCCTGGCGCGTCCGCGTCCAGACTCAAATGCGATCACGCCCCCGGACGCGCGTTCGCGTCCGGGGTCCGCCACCTTAGGGCTTAACACTTTAGTAAATGAAAACCGTACAAATGGGGCAATTTATTGTAATATGTTTTGACCCTAGCTGAAGCTTATGGTGACACCTCATACTTTCCCATGCATGTACTGGAGGATTTAGATACTTAGACTAGTCGCTTGATCTCGTCCTCAGAAGATACATGCTCAGGCTCAAACTCAGACTCATCATCATGCTCATCATCTTTTGGACTCCCTAAAGGGCCTAAAGCCATTGCAATGTCAGCAGGATCAGGAAGAACACCTCACATATCCAATACTTCCTCGATGTCCTCCCTCTTGGCATCTAGATCAATCAACATGGATGATCCAGCCTGGTACTTTGTGCAGGAACCAAACACTGTTTCAAAGGCAATGTCAACACTTGATGCTGAGCAGTGGAAAGCTGCAATGGACACTGAATTCGATTCTCTCATTGAGAATCGAACATGGACTGCTACTGAGCTGCCAAAGGATCAAAATCTGATTCCATGCAAATGGATATTCAAAGCGAAGTATGATGCTGAAGGAAGATTAAATCGATATAAGGCCAGGCTTGTCGCCAAAGGCTTCTCCCAGATTGCAAATCTAGTTTATTTAGAGACCTTCAGCCTTGTCGTTAATCATGCTTCGATCAGACTACTACTCTCCTTTGCAGCTACACCCGATCTCGAAGTCCACAAAATGGATGTCTAGACTGCCTTCCTCAACGAGACTATCGAAGAGGAGATCTATATGTCGTAGCTAGAGGGATACGAGCTCAAGGGCAAAGAGCACCTAGTGTGCAAAATCCACAAGGCTTTGTATGGTCTGAAACAATCACCAAGAGTCTGGTTTCAAAAAAACAGTGCATTTCTAATAGAGAATGATTTTATTCCAAACTCGGCAAACTCGAATGTTTACTTCAAGTCTGTTTTTCCTTCATAATCATCACTCTTTATGTAGATGATACGTTACTTTTTAGTAATAATCTGAAAAAAAAATTTATTGAAGGATACGAAATGCATGCTAGCACAGGAGTACAAGATGATTGATATGGGTCCAGCCCATTACTGCCTTGAAATCCAGATTCATCGAAATCGATCCAGCAGACAAATTTATATCAGTCAACAACAATATCTCACTAATGTGCTGGAAAAGTATGGAATGACCAATTGCAAATCGAGTTGCTTTCCACTCGAACCTGGTCCGAAATTATCGAAGGAACAATGCCCTCACGAAGATCCTTGATCTCTTCAACCAAGACTATGCTTTTTTGTCTAATATTGCTGCTACATATGCTTGAGTGATGGTTTCGATCCTGTCCACACTTCATAAGGTGTCTTGCCATTCAGGGCCTTTGTAATGGATCGATTTTGTAGATAGGCGGCTGTAGTAACAGCTTCTGCCCAAAATTTCTTTGGAAGAGAGGCATGGGCCAACATGCTCTTGGCACTTTCGATGAGTGTCCGATTCTTCCTGGTTGTGTATTGCTAATGTATTCCATTGACCTTGCAGAAGTCTTTGAATTCGGTGGAGATGAATTCTCCCCCTCCATTAGTGCGTAGAATCTTGATTTTTCTCTGGGTCTGATTTTCAGCAGACGCCTTGAACTGCTTGAAGACCTTGAAAGCTTCGGATTTGTTCTTCAGACAATAAGTAGCTGTCCTTCGAGAGAAGTCATCAATGAATGTTAGGAAATAAAGGGCTCTCCCTGTGGAATCAATCTGCATAGGGCACAAATGTCGCTATGTACAAGATCAAGCAAACCTTTAGAAGTATGAACTGAATAAAAAATGAAAGTACTTCTAGCATGCTTGCTGATAATACAGGTTTCACATAGAGAAGTTGGTTTGCTGACAAAAGGAAGATCTTGCACTAGATTCTGAGTCGACATTTGTTGAATACTATTGAAGTTTAGATGGCCTAATCTGAAATGCCAAAGCATATCAGTCGATTCAGAAGTGGATGTATAAAGAGCTTTGCTATTTGTCGAATAACAGTGACTAAGCTTGTAAAGATAGCCACATCGTCTACCGAAAGCTAAAACTTTTGTAGACTTATCGAGTATGGTGCAGTCCTCTATCGAATTCAACTTTTCGACCAGATCAGTGATTTTGCTTATCGAAAGCAGATTCTTGGTAAGGTTAGGAACACGAAGAACCTTGGACAGCTATTTTTTACACCTTTCTGGACCTCGACTTTGACTGTTCCTTCACCTTCGATAGAATGAGATGAGTTGTCTCCAAGTTGCACAACTCTTGAATGGGTGAATGGCTTGTAGCATTGGAACCAGTCTCGATGGTGAGTTATATGTTGAGTTGCTCCAGAGTCCAAGTACCAGGAGTCGATATCCTAATGTTCTCCAACCTTGGTCATAAAGACAGCTTCATCTTCCTCTTGTTGTTGGATCGAGTGACTAGTTGTAATAGTATTTGCTTGCTGTTGGAACTCCTTCTTCTTCTCGTTGTACTTCAAAGTTCGGCAGTCCTTGATGAGATGACCAGTCCTCTTACAGTATTTACAGTAGCTTCTGTCTTTGCTGAAATGATGAAGGCTCTGAAGTTGATGCTTCATTTGGTACAGGCTGCTGCATGTTGCTCAAATTGTCAGGATAATCTGACTGTGTAGATCTCTTGGATCTGAACTTCTGATTTCTTTTTGAATATAGAGCTTGAGGATCCGTTCCTGAGCCTGAGCCTGAGGAGGATGCAGTTCTTCTGATCTCCTCTTGTAGTAGCATCGAAATTACTCTTGATAGAGTGAGATGCTCCTGTCGAAATTGCCATGACCCAATTTTCATAGGCATTAGGTGGACTCGTTAATAGAGTCATAACAGCATCGGAATCTTAGGTGACTGAGCCAGTCGCAGTCATCTGCTCCATAAGATTTTTGAAAGTGTTGAGATGACTCGAAACACTATCTGCATCAGACATTCTCAGGGTGAAGAGTTTGGAAGTGACGTCCCTGATATCGTAAAGAGTTGCTAGGATGTCCCATGCATCCTTAGCAGTCTGAGCAACTCGTATATGGCTGATTTGAGAGTCTTTGATATTGAGAGTAATCATCGCAAATGCCTTGCCATCTCTCAATCTCCATTTGGTGATGATGGCTGCATCACCTTCTGGCTTGACCTCTGTGCCATCAACTATGTCCCACAGTTATTTGGCAAGTAGAACTACTTTCATCTTGAACTTTTAGAGATGGTAGTTATCTCCATCGAGTTTGTCGATCAGAGATGAACTAGAAGATGAATCCATTTTGGTATGGAGTGAGAGATCGTTGGTAGAAACAAGATATTGAAATACTATTGGCTGTGCACTTGCTGAACGATGTCTTGGTAGAAACAAGACTGATAACCTGCAATATAAATGCAGATTATTGAACCACCCGCTCTGATACCATGTCGTAAATCAGTGGGATAGCAGCGGAAGTAGAACAACGGACGGTTGTAGATCGGAAGTGCAACAGTTACCAACAATAATCAAGATGAATAAACAGTAGTAATGTTCAATAGAACAAACCAGTATTGTGGAAAAATTGTACTCATGATAAAAATCAGAAGGTGAGTACATGGGCGTGAAGCTGAGCGCAATTCAGTGAATCGCAGATATTTTAGAGCTTCCATCTATATAGATAACTTACTAAAAAGATATTTATTTACAAGATATTTCCAAGTCTTTCGGGTCAGTGCTTTTCTACCTACTTAATTAATGACAACCGCCTTGTAGTTGGTAACCACCTTTTAAGTAATAAAGACTATGTACAAGTAGGTAAACTGCCATAAAGTCTTGGATCGACTTTTCTGACGAAGTCAGATTTGTCGGTGTCGTTGTCGATGTCGATAGAATTTTTCAAGATGCTCATTACCGAATGGATTTGGTCCTAAGCATAGAAATCCAACATCCAAGATTGATATCCATCCGGTAGTCACTTCTGCGTCAGCCATCCTCAATCATTGTTGATGCAACTCATAATTGGCTGTGTGCAAAGGGGAGTGCAGCATCTCCCTACACTCCACACAATTTTTTTCCACAATACGATGCTAGGAGGGACCCACTATAATACATCTTCTTATCCCCTCCACCATATGATCCATCAACCTATATATGAATCCCATGGTGGCTCGTTCTTTGTCAACAACCTTCAACAACTTAAAACAAGGTTTAGCAAGGTAGCTACCTTCTTTGCATCTTCCCTAAATGATGGATCAAGCACCATGCTCTTAATTTCCTTTCTCGGCTCGGACCTAGATGACTTCAGCTGGTGCCACTTCTCACTGACCACCAATCGAAGGGCCGCCTTGACATCCAACAAGTTTACCAAAACAATGTATTTTTATGCACTTGCTTTCAAAAGCTCACGAGTGATGAACTTACGAAATAGTCTAAGTACTTTAGAACGAGTAGTGACAAAAGCAACAATCCTTTCCGTTGTTTGTTTAATAGGATTTATCCATTCCAAGTGTTCAATGTCTTCAAATAACAAATCTAAACAATGACATGTGCAACGTGTGAATAAGATCTTAGGATACTCCTCCTCTATTATGCAACCAAAACTAAGACAACTAGTGGTATTTTTTATTATCACTTGCACTACATATTCATCCCCAACCTCCTCAATTGTCATCTTGAAATGATGATAGATGTATGGAACTATCTTAGCCAAACCACTAGCATCAACACTATGCAAAAGTATAAAACTGTAGATGCTAGTAGCTAAAAAATTGATAAGAGGCCTCGTACGAGTGTTTGAATAACCATCACACTATAGTAGTGCACCAATGCTTCACCCACTCATCTCTTATCACTTGCAACTCTTTCCCCATTGCTCTTACTTTATCTTTCAAGTCAATCATTCTCAAGGCCCATAAGATACGGCCTTGCAAGTAGGCCTAGCCTCCCCTGCAGCAGCAATCATGTCATTAAGTTATCTACTCAATTACATTGGATGGAATGGCTTCGACAAAGAAGAATCTCCTACATACAACTTTAAATTTGGCTCTTCTTTTTATCTCTCAACTTTCTTGCAAGCCTGGTTGAGCACCTCCAATGGCCACTCTCCCCCTCTTGCTTGAACCTCCATGTCCAATGGGTACCTAAGCCTCTAGTAGTTCTTCCTCCTTTTCTTTATAGGATCCATCACTCTTGACTCAAGCTGCAAAGATTGCTTGACATTCAATGGTGCTTTTGTCCATCATTTCACTCCCTTTCCACTCAACCAAGGACATGAGAGATGATTCTCTACACCCCTTGTGGAAGCAGATGGTCATAGAATTTGCATTGAATCCACTTCATCCTTGATCTTGAAGATTTCTTAACCTCCCCTAAGACATTGACATGCGCCCATGCCTCGGATCTTACCTTAGGCATATTGAATTCAGCCATTAAAATCGGACTTTCTTGTAGCCCCTAATGTGGTTGAAAGGACAATGATTGGAGGTGCAACTTATCACAAATTGGGTGCCGTAACCTTCTTAGTCTTCTTGCTAAGTGTCATCAATAATTGATCATTGATAAGGTAGCACCAATCAACCATAATTGTGAAAGTCATGAGTTTTAGTAATTTGTCTTGCTATCGTTCTTTAGTTGCCTGTTGAAATAATTGCTGATACGGTAAGAAAAGGCAAGAGATATTCCTTCTTTTACTATATTTTATAACGACATTTTGGGACAGTACATTCTGGAATGTACAGTATGTTACCGATCGGAATGGGTTTTTGAAAACCAGTAAATTTTTCTTCATCCTTAAATATTAGCCTTCTCAAGTAGCCTGTGCTTGTCATGAAGCGGAATACTCTTTTTGAACTCTTTTACAAAATTGTCATTTTTAGGTCTGACATCAGAATTCTTGCAATTTTTCATTTTGAGTGAGTTTTTGACTACAAGTAAGTATGAAATGGTGGTTTAGCTCTGTAGTTGTCACCTGAATTTTTTTCCAGGTTATGCAGCACAGCTCACAGTCTCCCATTCTTGTACTGTGATGCTTTGTAGAAAGTTACCGGTTTGGTTTTTGCAAGCTTAATTGTTCTGGTTAGTAATGGTAGCAAGAGTGGAATGACATGAAAGCAGTTCTGAATCATAGATGTTTTTTTATTATGCCTGTCAATGCAGGTTCTGAGAGAGTAAGGGAAATTGCACAAGCTTTGGGTAATAGTGTGACATGGTGGACAAGGGCTGCATCTGTGGGATGGGATTATTTTATCCACTATTATTTCAGAGAGTCATTGACAAGGCCATTGGACCTTTCACGGGCTATGCATCATTTGAGGGATCTTTTGTCAGTCTTTGGAGAGCTTGCACAGCTTCGGTCAGATACTGATAGACTGCATTGGATATCGACGAACTATATGCGGGTTTTACGTAACGCAAAAGCACTGTTGAATGAGTTGCTTCTCGAGTTCGATAGCTCTGTAAGGACTATACATCCTCATTTTCAGTTTCCATTGTGCTGAAGTTTTTCCAGTTTTCTTGGAACATTTATCTAAACAATGACGTTTGTCAATGTGCTGGTTAGTTCTGGATATAGCTCAATGATTACTGGTGGGTATATAGTAGGACAAGTCAAGATGGTTGTTGAAGAATCCTATTGAAATTGCAAATACGATTCTGCTGACAGTTTTCTATATGAAGAAATTCAATATTTGGTCAAGCTTTTGTTTTGTAAACTTTGGGGTTGGTGGTAGACACACGCTTCAGATTTGTAGGTCTGAGACTATCCATATATTGTTGACAAACCACTGCAATATTCTGCTTTATTCTTTGTTATAGAATTGAAAATAGAGATAGAAAGGATTGTTAAATCGAGGTTTACCAACCTAGGAATCCTCGATGGTCTTCTACAACTCAAAATAGATCAAAATCAGCAACATGCACAGTGACATGCAAGCAAATACAGTGACATGCAATCAACATGCAAACAATTGTGGAAATATGCAAGCAATTTGAAGAATTCTAGAGGCCTGCATACAACATGCATGGACTAGTACTTGCACATGCAAATGGAAAAATCAGATTGACTTCGGATTGCTTCTATTCATAAGGAATGATAGAGCCTATGCAATAGAAATCTTATGTAATTGATTTGATTCAATTCTGACTATCCACTGTGGAGAAATGAAGGAACAAACAAATCAGATCCAGCGCCCAATCAGATCTGAATGATGGCTGTTTTGGTCATGGAAACAATTTGATTGAAGCTAGAAAGCATAGGAATGGTAGCGCCCTCCTTCAAGGATCAGTATGCAACTGTCCTCATCGAAATCTGATGAGAGGAGAGGGAGAAACATGTAAAAGATCAGATCAGATCCAAATGCGACCTCCTACTAGTATTCAGATCAAGGAGACAATGAAAAATGATGAAGATGGAAGATGATTCCATTCAACACACTCTCCAACTCGTGGAGACTCTATTAAATAGAATTTGAGTATGTACAATCACTGGCATGCAATTGCCAAGTGTCAGAATATTCATGCATGCTATGTTAGGTGGCAAATTAACTTGTTCTCCCCCATGCACATGTGCATCGTTGTCTACCAAACTCAAGTGGACAAGTGGCATCCTCATGCAAGAAGGCCCTCCATGAGTTTGTACTAAAAAAATATGCCTAAGTTTATTTGGGCCTTAAAACTTTGGCCTCCAAATAAAACCATGTGCTATGTTTTATTTATTTAACTAGGTTTATATTTCAACATTCTCCTCACATTCGTTTGATGAGTGGGGGACAATTTTTTTTTACAAATGTGTAACCTATCTGTTATTAATAGTGCATATCACTCTAGTTCAGTAACACTGCAACTATATTGTGAGCAGGGAGCTTTGAGAGATTGCCTTCTTGCAATACAGCGGGAGATTGCTGATGGAAGCTTAATAAGAGATTCTTTGCAACTTGGGGCATCTGATTTACTCGGTTTGGTCAAGACAGCAATTGATTTATTGCAGAATCTGGTAACTCAGACAGCACGGAACTCTCGTTCTGAGTTGTAGGATGTGCATTCTTGTGTGCAGATTTGTCAGCATTCTTCCTCCTGCACCATTCATTCTGTTCTTGAAAGGAATTAGGCCTTTAGTCATGGAAGTTTTGTCAATTAGCAATCACGAATGACAGGTACAGGATTGTTATTCTTTGGCCTTTCCAGCCTCTACATTTTTTTAGTATATGATGAATGGTGATTTTCATGGTGTTGCGCTGAGCAAGCAGCAAGCCTTGGCGTTTTCATGGTGAGTTCAATGTCAATATGGAAAATAGCAGGATGTATTTAAGCATAAAAATGCATAATTTCATTGGAGTTTTTGACAAGAAGCTGAGAGGAATCGACAAGAGAAGGAAAGTTTAAAGAGGCAAAGTCATGTGGTTGAAGTTCTGAATTTCATGTGCTCAAAGTGGAAGATGTTATTGGATTGCGTGAACTTGCGTTGGCTGTCAGAGAGAATGCTATCGTCGGCTAATCAAACTTATGGATCATGTTGTTGCGATGGTACACATTCTTTTATATTGCACATGCAGTGGTATGTTGATGACTATGGACCTTAAATGCAAATATATGTTACAGAGTTTTTCTTTGGGAGCACTTTTGGACATGTTCATGTGCATTGAACCTCTCTGCCCAGTTTTGCTATAGACCGTCTGAGTTGAAAAATAGTTTGTAATATCTAGTACTGGGTAATCATGTGGCTGGTTGTTTTTCCTATACAGCAGGTAATGAATATAAATATCCTAGAAAAGATGTCTGGAGTACTTAGAGAGGGGGCCAATGAAATGTGAAACATGTGTAGTTCAAGGGAGTTAGGAACTAAGCGTTGAAATTTTTTGACCGTCTAAATGTCAATTGATTTTTGAAATAGAGATGATGACATATCTGGTGGATTCAAGAGGTTTAAGGGTTCAATTCTTGTCTTTAGTTAACTTTTAATTTGACAGCTTCATTGTTATTGATGATTGCTGTGTGAGTTGGAAAGAGCAGTGCTTGTTACACTTGAGGTACTTGGTTTAATCTCTCGCATTCATCATGACCTGCTGAAAGTTTTATGGAAAACGCATGAAGAGTTTGGGCACTAACTCGACAAAAATAACCATTTAAACACTATGTAGTAACTGACAAACAAAAACACCTTCTGGGTTATTGTAGCTGATTTGAATCCTTTGCCTATGACTTTTTGGTTTCATTGTTTGTTTCATTTGGGAGTTAAATCAAGACATATCGCAAGATTAGTACAATGGTACAAATCATAGCATGAGTACCAAAAATAAGAGTGCAGTTTCTAGAATTTGTGTTCTAGAAAAGTTGCTTTTCCAAAGTAGAGCATCACATGGACGTGAGACGCCATATGAAGCAATATTACTCTTAATATTTTCCCTTTCCCTAAATGAAAGCATATATTGCTCTTGGGTTGTAAGTGAAATGAATGAGTGTTTTTTAGAACGTTTGAACAATTTAGAGTAAATACTTGTTGAATTCCAACAAAATCAAATAGCGTTCTTTTTTTCTTTTTTCTTTTTTTTTTTTGGGGGGGGGGGGGGGGTTTGGTTGTGTTATACCATGTGAAAGCGGACCAGTATTTTCAGCCAACCCAATTAGCTTGTCCATTGGGTGACTTCCTTTAGGTCCTAGTGATGAATTGCAAGACCTAGCTATGGAGTATCTTAATCGCAATACTAAGCTATGGAAAACATCAAATACAAGGAGAATCGCTTAAGCACCTCACAACACCAAAAGTTAGAAGAGTTGAGAGAGAGAGAGAGAGAGAGAGAGCGAGAGAGAGAGAGAGAGAGAGAGAGAGAGAGAGAGAGGCGAGCACTTCAAGTACATGCATGGAAAGTATAAGTGTCAACCATACGAGTGAGCTACTTGGCCAAGTGGGCCACTTGCACTAATTTATTTAAGTTACAAATAGGGGGTCCCATGTATTTATTCAATAACATGCCCCATGACGAATGTACAACTTAGAATGTCATTAGTGCTTTTAGCCAAAGGGGTAAAATTCGCATTTCTCTTCAACACTCCCCCTTAATGGCAATTATATTTAAGCTTACACCTAACAAAGTTATAAATTTTTCAAACTTATCTTTACTAAGTGCTTTAGTAAAGATATCATCAATCTGATCGTTGGTGTTTTGTCCGTGCATGGTAGACTGAATTTTTCACAAGCTAAATGCAGCTTTGGCTATCACAATGTAACAATGTAGGTCCTACTTGAGCGATCTTCTCAAGTAGTTGTCGTAATCAAATAGCTTCACAGGCGGACCTCATAGTCACCATCAAAATTTGAATAATCCTCTAGCTAAAGATCACTATCATCAGTGTATTCAATCCCATAGGTCATAGTCTGTCTCACATAGCGTAGGATTCACTTGGCTGCCTTCCAAATCAAGCTTTCCACCATTTGATTATAATAGTGTCTTAAGGAACCATCATCTCTTGATGGCTTGCTTACATCCACATATGAGAATATCATGTTCAGCGTAAATAGTAGTTACAATCTGCTTGCTATGTCTCTTTATTCGCGATCGTTGGAGTTGAAGTAGTGCAAGCGTTGGAGTTGAGAGGTTGTATCAGCGATTGTTTATTCAACAAACTTGTGGGCGATCTTTCTTGAACTTCTGAACGCAGTGATTTCTGATCAAATGAGGTTGCAAGAAAAACTTTCTTCTCAGCGATTATCAAACGAGACAGCATGAAAAAGTTTCATCCCAGCGATTACTTTTGCAGGCAGACTGCACATACTGTGTCTGTTTGGTCGCGATCGTTGGAGTTGGAGTACGACAAGCGTTGGAGTTGAAGCAGCTGACACTGAGCAAGAGTAGCAAGCAGTTTGGAGAGTAGCTTTTTGCTTTCTAGAGTAGCGACTAGTTTGGAGTTGAATTTGCAACACAGTAGGAAATAGCAATGTAGCAATCAGTTTGCAACAAAGTATCGATTAGTTTGGAGTTAGATTTCCGTGGCTTTGTCTTCAAAAGATCTACAAAGTTCAGCAACTAGCTTGCAGTGTTTCAGACCAGGACTCTGAAGTTTTTCCAGGTATTTTCATGAATTCATAGATTGGCGTTTTCTAATGGCTTCATCTCGAATTTTGTTGCATGTGTATGGGTATGTTTTAGTGCATGCAAGTTGCAACGATCTTGTGTGAATTCTGCTACAAATTGCATGAAATGAGGCCTGTCTATTGTCTGCACTGCATGTTTGTGAAAACGAACCAGTAAAGACATGCAGTTGTTTTGCAGATCATATTCTTAAAGACAGAAAACAGTGGAGCACCCAAAATTCAGATCAAAAGCATTTCAGCATCACAATAAAAACTACAGTGCAGAATATTGAGTAAAAAAGAGACTGATCGGAGTTACTCGCTCTCAAACAAGATACGAGCTGCTCTAAGATTTGACAATCAGCATTGTCCAAATCAGTCTCTCTCTCTCTCTCTCTCTCTCTCTCTCTCTCTCTCTCTCTCTCTCTCTCTCTCTCTCTCTCTCTCTCTCTCTCTCTCTCTCTCTCTCTCTCTCTCTCTCTCTATTGTGAACAAAATTGTTTCCAAGAATCAATAGCTAGGAGAGAGTTAATTGTTTGTCAACATCCTTTGTATGAAGTGTTGAATACGAGGCCTACTGATCAACCATTTTCAGATGACTTATATTCATGCCATGAAGGGGTAGTTTAAAAATTAAGAAGCAATAGTAAATATCCTTAAATATGACCAGTATGAGTTATATACAATAGTTAATCTGGCCAAAATTTTAAAATCATTGTTTCTAAAAGAGAATTCACAATCATGATTTGTTTCTTCTGTCTACTTAGATCCAAAATTCAAGATTAGGCTCATCAAATGTGAAATGAGAATTGAATCATGACTATCATAATGATTTCTTATTTTCAATTTACAGAAAAATTTCAAAACGACAATCATTAAAAAAATAGATTGACAATTTTAGACGCCTTGTAGCAGGGTTCATTCGCACAATAACAGAATCCAAGTCGTTTTATAGCTCATGAGATTAGTAGTTTAATTTCAAACTCATTTCCCATCAATTGAGACGACAACTTATTTGCTCAACAAAGAAAGACTAAGAATCAATAACTTGAGCCTAACTTTGTCTAGTTGAAGAACAATTGTATTCAACCCCTTTGACATAGTTTTTTTTTATTACTATTTGTAAGTTGGACTCATAGGTCATTTTTGTATTATCCAATAGACAAGCTCAACTTGATTAGGCTAAGAACTCAGTTGTAGGTCTTCAAACCTTTGACTATGTTGATGGCTCATTGATAATCTAGTTCTTTATGCTATATTCAGTATTCCAAGTTACAATCCATGCCTTGCATGCAAAGATTCTTCAATGTTCAGTAATGCTTTAAAAGCATTGCTAATTTCATGAGTTTCTAGCATATGTGAAGCTCTACACTATTCGTATTCGTATGATATTATTTTTAGTGCTTAGTTACGTCTTTAGAGCTCATGAATTCAAAAGCCATATTGTCCAAAAATACTATGGTAAATAGCTTTCTTGTATTATTTGGGCTACTAGACATAATTCACATACAAAATTGATACCAAGAAACATTTCACCAATAAGTACTTTATTAGAAAGTTGCTAGTAGCTTTTTGTTCAACAATTATATGCTTACATCTAAAAAGATTAGCGTTATCAAATCTGAAATGACAATTGAATCATGACTATCATTTTTGATATATATTATAAAATAGCGTGCTCATTGACGCCAGTGCCCTCACACTTCTTATTCTAATTGTACAGTAAAGTGTACTGTGACGGGACCCACTAGGTAAGGTACTATGACGAGACCCACTAGGTAAGGCTTGGCCAACAGTATTTTGAGTGGCAAGACCCACCTATTTATTTGGGTATAGGAAATACTCACAACAGGGTCCTCGGTCCAAAGTAGTGCCGGTCCCTCGGCACTATGCCTGCATTTGTCATTGAGGAGAGCTATTGTCGGCCCGTTTATTGTTGGGACATGGATGCTTCAAGAAAAACGTGGATATTATTCGCTTACGTAAAACCTGAGGCTCTATTTGATGATGGCGATCAGCAAGAATGTGGACTTGCCAAATTTTCAATAATAGCCATATGGGTCTGGTGGCCATTCCGAATAACCTTGTTCATCAATAAGTGGGTAGTCGACACCATCCATCAGAGGATTTCAAAATAAATCTTGCTGATATAATGGATTCTCATAGATCACAACTAGTCCCAATGTCCTAGACTCCCCCAATTCGTAATGTGGATATGACGTGCTTGCTTGAATCTCTTGTATGTCCAGGTATTCGTGGTATGCTTGAACCTAAAGACTTTCCTCAGCAGTCAATCTTACAAATTGAGGACAAGGTATTGTCGTTGTAAGCGCTAGTGCTTGCTGGACAGGGGGCCTATTCAGGCTTGGATTCCCTGGATTTGGCCTTTGAAAAATGGATATACCCAAATTTGGCGTTGGTTTGGGGGTCTGTTGCATTGTGGAACAATTAGACTTTGGTTGAATCTTGCTTGTTGAAGGACAATCATCAACCTTAGTCTTTCCCTTGTCATTGCACTTCCCATTTGAAGGCTGCATGGTTGCGCGTATCTGTGGACCTTGTGCTGAATTGCCTTCAAGTTGCCATGTTGACGCTGGTCCCTTTTGTAATTCATCACTAAGAATTCTTTGTAGTAATTGCGAAAAAAGCCTTGATAGAACCTGCCGGACTTCCTCGGTTGCCAATTTCTTGACTTTTTCAATTGTCATTGGCTTAATGGAGTCTACCATCTCTGTCTTCTATGATGGTTTCACTTATTTACCCGAGAGTATCTTTGCGTATTTTGAGACTTTTGTCAGGTTGTCTTCTTTCTCACTTGTTTTATAACTCGGTGGCACTAGGATTTTTCTTTTATAGTGCGTTCTTTCGAGAGGTGGAGGAGTTACCACAGGTGCATGTCGGTCTACATAGGCTAAATGGCTCCTTGCTAATTGTGGATTGCACAACGGACAATCTTGGCATGGATGGTTAACTTTGCATTGTGAACACGAGGGATCAAATGTTGATGGATCCCCTTGATGTGGACATTCAGCATGGCGGTGTTTTCCTCCACATCCATAGCACCTAACTGAGTGCAATATGCCATCACCTCTAAGTTGATAGGCATACACCGATAATAGATGCCCCTTGGGACTTTCCACAAAGTAGACCGGTAGGCTATTGTGGTCCTCCGTTGAGTTCGGTGACATGCAAGATGATATGACCAATACTTCCACCTTGCCAATGGTTGTAGAAGAAACTGGTGATGTTGATGGATCAATCTGACATTCATCCTTCAGATGAGCTTCTTGTTGGTTTGATTTTGCTTCTGACCGCTGAATCCTTGGATCTTGGTTTTCTGTTGCACTCGATCTGCTTGACTTTGCTGCACTTAGTTGCCTTGCATAGGATTCCATTTTTGCTAGATCATCACTCGTTGTTGACTCTTGTTCTTCTAATTTTCGATCTGATGATTCATCAAAGCGATAGGAGAAATCCATCATCCCATGTGAGAGTTTCATCATGGCAGCATCCTTACAGAGTTGTGCAAGGGACGCATAAGATGCTAATTTTACCATACCAGATCTTGGACAGTCCAGCATAGTATTTTGCCATGATGATTTGTTTAGGTTTCGAACAATCCTTCACTGCATGGAAGATTAGTCACAAATGGTTTCATCAGAGAACTTTTTTAGTTTAGATAATCCTGCAATGGCGGTCTCCATAGCTTAGCACTAGAATGTCGCAAAGTAGCTAGTTGGTAGATTCTTTCAAGGTCCGCACAATGATGATGGTGTTTCGACTCTCTTTTTTTTGTTTTTTTTTGGAGGGAAAGAGAAAAGATTAAGTGAAAGATAGATCAATTAAGGATGGAAAAATAAAACAGGAATGGATTTAATTGATGAGAGAGCTACACTATCAAGAGGAAATGGAAGATGGAATAGAGATGAAACAGAAGAGTGTTGGATGGTTGGTAAATGAGATGGATAATATAAATGATGGAGGTCACCAAAGAGACTTGGGCTAAAATTATTTTTTGACATTTTTTTACGGTTTTTTTTTTTTGTAATATTTTTTAAGGTCTTTTGTAATATTTTTTACGATCTTTTTTTTTTTTTTTGAAGTGGGAGTAGAGAAAGAAAAGAGTAAATGAAAGATTGATCAGTATGTAATAAAAACAGAAATAGATGGATCTAATAGATGAACACGATGAGTGTTACACTGTCAAGAGTCTCGAGATGGAAGATGGAATGGAGATGAAACAGAAAAGTGTTGGATGGATGGTATGGATGGTAACTGATATGGAGGTCACTCAACAAAGAGAGTTGGGCTAAAATTATAATTATTATTTTTTATTTTTTTTTAACGATTTTTTTCTTTTTTCTTTTATGATTTTGTTTTTTTTAAGAAATAGAACCGTCGTCGTCGTGGGAGGAGGCTATCTGGAAGATAGAGTCGCTCACCAGTGAGGCTTAGGTTCTTTTCCAATTTTTAAAGTTTTTAGGGAATAGAACCGTTGTAGTTGTGGAAGGAGGCTATATGAAACATAGAGCCGCTCACCAGCGAGGTTTAGGTTCTTTTCCGATTTTTAGAGTTTTTCGAAAATAGAACCGTCGCAGTCGTGGGAGGAGGCTATCTGAAAGATAGAGTCACTCACCAGCGAGGCTAAGGTTCTTATTCGGTTCCAATCTAGAGAGAGAGAGAGAGAGAGAGAGAGAGAGAGAGAGAGAGAGAGAGAGAGAGAGAGAGAGAGAGAGAGAGAGAGAGAGAGAGAGAGAGAGAGAGAGAGAGAGAGCCTTGGTTAAGAAAGGTTTGGGAGGCTCGAGCACCTTTCCCAAACTTTTCGGTCCCAACTAAGGAAGGAGAGAGTGAAAAAACATTGTGCGAGCTTTGTAGACTATTTGCAATATTCCATGGCAATTTGCAATTCGCAATCTCGAATTTCATTTTTCACATTGCATTGGCATTTGGGAGAAAGGCGAATCTCCTAGTTTATAAAATTGAGAGGAAAATCGCCACCTCCCTTTTTGCCATCTTACACTTGATCAAATAGATGGCTTTCTAACAACTGACTTTTTCTAACAAATGCTAACATTGTGAGAACATTTCAAATATTCTACAAAGCTCTCTCAATGTCTCAAATAAAATAAATAAATGATATGATCATTGATTTCTTTCCTAATGAATAACAATAATAATATTTTTTAATTTTTGATAGAACTCAAATTTGTTTTATGATGCTCTCTATCTTTGAATAGGATAACTTAGTCGAAACGAATGAACCTGTGTACGGAGTCTAAGTTGAAAATGTTGATAACAACAACTAGCAAAGATATCAAATTTTAATTCTAAAATTGAATCAAGAAAACCCATATCAACGTAGAAATATATATCGACTCAAGAAAAGCCTACTAATTTGAGGAGTGGAAACAATGTTATCTACTATAATTGTGCGGAAGTAGAGCATTATTCAACAAGAGTTTTTCTATAAGTCATAACAATAGTAGTTTTTATTTCAATCGATTTTCATCAACTATGAGCAAAATTTGTCTAATTAATTCATGAAGATTAAGAATCGATGCTAGGAATTGAACTTCTGTTCCTATTGATGCTTTCATTTGGTAGTTTTTTTCAAGCTTTCATTAGACGTTTTAAGATAGGACAATTGTAGTAATTGAATAATTGCACGTTTTGACCAATTGAATCATCCATTCCAAATTCGTTTATGTTTGAACAAAGTATTCAATCAATTTAAGACATTTAATCAAAAAAAAAAATCTATTTTAAATTAGAAGATGTTTCCAAATATCTCTAGTAGGTTTTTTCTTTGTCAAACGATTGAATTCTTTTTGTACATGATTTATAATACTTTTCAACTTTAGATTAGCTAATAGCTTTTCAATACCATCTTTGTCAACCACTGTTTCTAGCGAAAGAATATTTATGATTCTAGCGAAACAATAGTTATCATCAATTATTATCTAAACTCTCGCCTGTGAAAATAAAATGGCCTTTTCAATTATACAAGTCACATAATCTCTCTCTCTCTCTCTCTCTCTCTCTCTCTCTCTCTCTCTCTCTCTCTCTCTCTCTCTCTCTCTCTCTCTCTCTCTCTCTCTCTCTCTCTCTCTCTCTCTCTCTCTCCAATTGATTTACAAGTTCAAGTGCATTTTCGTATCATGCACTTTGATTGTAGCAGTAACGTACATGATGTTGGATGAAGTAAATCTACAAGGGTAAATAAAAAAAGAGCCATAAATACGGACATGGAGCTGCAAATCAAAATGTAGGAGGCAAAGATGGAGATGGAGTTTATGTTGGATCTGGAGATGGAGTTCATGCGCCTGGAGCTGGAGAAAATTACGTTTCAGTTTTTTATGTTTCTTCTTGTATGTGTTTATGTTCATAGCTCCCATCACCCGTAGGCTGGGAGCTCTTTCACCCTCATATCTTTACAACAAAAAAAGAAACCATAGGCATGTGCGTGCAATGGCCTCTCCCGTGTGCGAACCTCTGACATTCCTTCTTCTGTCGCTCGTCTTTTGTCTGTGTCTCGTTTGATCGCCATGTCTAAAGCCTCGGGTGGCATCCGTCCCATCACTATTGGCGAAGTCCTCCTCCATCTTGTTAATCGTTCTATCTGTTTTTAGTTTCAACAGATTTTTGCCTCTTTTCTCTCCTCTCATCAGTTTGGCATCTCTACTCCTGGCGGCTGTGAAGCTGTCATTCATGGTTTGCGTGCCACCCTTGATCTCCATCCTGACTGAGTTGTTCTCCAAGTGGATGTTTCCAATGCTTTTAACTCTGATCTTTCAGGAGCTGCGCGCGGCTAGTGGTGAGTTGGCTCAGCTTATCCCATTTGTGCGGTTGTTCTATGCTACTGAGACTCCTCTCTTTTACAGTCACCATGTGCGCTTTGGGGATCTTTCCACTATCCAGTCTGCAGCAGGTACTCGTCAAGGTGATCCTTTGGCTGGTCCTCTTTTCGCTCTGGCTCATTTCCGTGTACTTCGAGCTTCTGTGGAGGCCTTTCCCTCTTGCTTATTTCCTTCGGTTGCTGATGACACTCATATTGTTGGTCCTGCTCCTACGGTGCTCCTCGCATTTCATCATTTCTCTGAGCAGTTGGCTTCTCTTGGTTTGTCTATTCAACCCCGCAAGTGTTCAGTATGGTCTCTAGCAAGTCTTCCCCCGGACTTTGTTCCTCCTCAAGGTTTCCTCGCTCCTTCGGATGGCATTCGAGTTCTGGGTGTTCCTTTTGGGTCTGCTTCCTTCAACTCTGCTTTTCTTGGTAAGGCTCTCCAGGAGGATGTTGCTCATTCAGATCTGCTTCCCCGGTTGGGCAACACTCAAGTCGCGTTTGGCATCTTGACGACTTGCTTTATCCAGCGTCCTTCTTATCTACTGTGGACTTTCCCCCCTACTCCGGACTTTTTGCATCTCCTCTCTTCCTTTGACAGCTCTCTTATGGATGTTTTTGGCCGCCTTTTGGGCCCTGGTTCTTTGGATGGTGTGGAGACCCTTTTAGCTCGGAACCAGGCTCGGTTACCCATTTCTTGTGGAGGTGTGGGTCTTCTCTCTACGGTTTCTTCTGCACCTGCAGCTTTTCTTGGGAGTTGGGCTCTTGTCGCCCCTACTTTGTCTTCTCGATTCCTTTCTGGCTTTCGCCCTCTCTTGGTGGATTGCATTGCTCTTGTGGATAGCGGTTCTCTGTCTTTCCAGCACCTCCTCATCGCTAAGCGAGAGCTCCTCCTCCTCTCTGCCCAAGCTTGTCTTCCTCCTTTTGAGCAACTCCTCACTTTCAGCTCAGATCACTTGCAAGAGACCTCTTGGAGCACGTGCACAAGCATACCCTTTCCAGCATGCTCTCTGAGGCTCCTTCGGCGTTGCATCAAGCTCGGCTTCTTTCTTGTGCGGGTCCTAGTGTCGGGGTGTTGTAAAGCTGACTCGGGTGCACCCATAGTGCCCTGTAAGACTCTAAGGGGTGACACTCTCTAAGGTCCTAGAGCAAATTAGAACGTCAAGGACTGAGCCTCCGACCTATGGTGAGCCAGTCAAGTAGTCACAAGTCATGAGCTAGCTCTGGAGCTGGAGTCATGGCCTAGTCAGGAAGCAAGTTGATTCTGCCGCCGGGGGACCCATGTCCGGGAGCCAGACTGATTCTGCCAGGCTTGCCAGACTTAATCAGCAAAATAAAAACTAAGTCCTAAAAAGCGTGCTTTACTAGAAAGCACTATATTTCAGGACAGAGGGGGTGCGCCGAATCACAACAGAACTATAGGGAGAGTCCGGCAGATAGAAACTTGGGCAACTCAACCAGCGCTAGGAATCCAGTCGCCAGGTCTCAGCTCCCTGTACCAACACGAGCCAAGTACAATGCCCAACACGTGTTGGTGGCCCCGAGACCGGTCAGTCTGTGTATGAATGTAACCTCTTCCAGAACTAATAAAGTTGATCCTTGGGGATGATTACCATTTCGGTTTCGCCTCCGGGACTGGTCCAAGTGGAAGGACCCTTACTACAACCTTTTTGCGTCGCCAACGCCTAAGGGTCCACGTCACCGACGTGTGGCTTGCCGCTATGCCAATTGGTCAGTTTGGCGACCACTATGCCTTGGGTTTCATGTGTGGCTTGTCTTTGCCTTTGGTTACCTTTTGGAGATGGATTCTGAGTTGGCTTTCGGGTTGGTTGGGATTCCAGTTTTCCTAAGTTTGAATGGTTAAGCTTGTTACGTTTCTGAGTTGGCTTTTACGTAAGTGCATGATGGATGAATGTTAGGCTTAAGCGTGTGTTGGGGAAACCGCTCAAGTCTCAGCGCCCTTTGAGGCGCCGACGCAACGTGTGGTATCAGAGCAGACTAGCCGGTCAGCTACGCAAGTCTCACAGGGATGGCCACGTCTTGGGATTTGTCAGGACAACCGTTGTGCAAGGTGCTGCCCACAGTGTAAGCACGGGTGTGCCATGGTCGGGGTGGTCGGCAGAACGAAGGCAAGGTGCTGCCCTTGAGGTGTAAGCACGGTCAGTTCTCGCGGTTCGGGCCTGGCGCTGTCTGCACGTAGGACAGATGAGGCAGTGTGTTGTCATTAGATTGGTGTAAGCATGGTCTGTGCCTTGTGGGGTGCGGATCGACATATTCAAACTGTACGGGTTAACCATTGATACAAAGATGCTGCTCGAATTCGGATGTAAAGCACAGGTGGTTAGCTGTCGGTGCGGGATAGCTACCGATCGTTTAGCTATAAGGGCTATCGACCAAAAAGTGGTGGGGCATGACTGAGGCAATGTGCTGCTTAATGGTGAAAGCACGGATGGTTGGATGGATGTTTTCCCGTGGGCTAATTCTGTGATAGATTTGTGTGGGCGCGGCTAGGCAAAGGTCCTACGTCCGGTCTCAGGGGGGATTGTGGCTTGAGAGGGATCCTCTATGTTTGCTTTGGTTGGTATGTTCCGTTTGTTGTGTGCTTGCTTGGACACAATTGACCCGATTCCTACTTGGCTCTCAGGTGATGTGAGTGTGCTAGTTTGAGGAGGGGATATTTTCATTGAAGCTGATTTAATAAAGAAGAAAAGAGAGTTGTGGGTCCCGGCCGACAGAAAGGAGAGTTTTCAAAAATAAAAAAGATAAAGGCGATAATCTGTTGGAAGTACACCTCTTACTATAATGGACGACTACCTTGATGAGTTACGAGCATTGATGGACGGAGAGAAGCAGGTTCGAGAATACGGCTCCCGCATGCATCAAGATGGCACCAGGTCCAAGTCAAAAAAGAAAGAGCGTATGCACTCCACAGTGGCGCCTCTCCAAGAAGAGATGGGTGGCCCTTCTGAACCTACACCAAGAGACGAACCCATGCCAGAGGCGCAACAAGACCTCTTTGAAGTGAAGATGCGGCAATACTTATCAAGTGCAATGACGGCTATGCCTAGCGAGGTGAAGAAGGACAGAGAAACAGAAAGGAAAGAATGGCAAACATCTCTGCGAGCCATGAACCTTACTCAAATCAACTTTGCTAGAGAAATGAGACGGGCTAACACAGCTCGAAGCCAGGTTTGAAGAGTTGGAGGCAACAAGAGAGAATGTCGTGGCACCTCCTTCACAGATACTAGGAGAACCACGAGCGCGAAACACAGAAGGCCCAAAGAAGACTGCCAAAATAAAAGCACCACTCACTTTCAAAGGAGAGCGTGACATTCGAATTGTGAAAGAAGGGTTGTTTCACATGGACCATTACTTCCGTCTGATGAACACTCCTGAAGAAGAAAGAACGGACTTGGCATTAGCATATTTTGAGGGCTACACTACAAACTGGTACCAGATGGCAGGAATGCATTTCCAAACATGGGACGCGTTCAAAACCGCATTACGAGAGGAGTTCATACCAAAGGATTTACATATGAGATTGAGGACAAAATTATCAGGGCTCAAGCAGAAAGGTTCATTGCGAGATTATCTCAATAAATTCAGACAGAATGTATGGGTTATTGAAGATATGTCCGAGGCGGACAAAACTCATTACCTCTTGTTTGGAATGCAGTCTTGGACCCGGCGTGCAATAGACAGCTACATGCCCCATGACTTCAATTCAACTATTCGGACGGCTGAAATGGTTTGTGATTATGAGAGCACATTGGCAAAAGCTGCTCCCTCAACCTCAACAAGAGAATTTAGTGGATCCAGACCGAGTCCGAGCTTCTTTTCAAGGGGGACTCAGCTTCAAATGGCAACCAAGCCTCGAGTAGCGTGAACAAATTCCCAACAAAAACAGGGTTTGGCAACCAAGACAACAATGGAGGGAACACGTTCCAGAGAAGAAACAATGGTGGACCTTCAGCTAGTCACAACAACCACTCATCAACGATGGGCAGTTCCATGCACTGCTTCAACTGTCATCAGCAAGGTCACTCTTGGAGGTCATGCCCCAAACCATTGAACAAGCAAATCATGGCTGCCATTGAAGGATTTGATAGGATGGAGAGAGAGACATTCGATCAAGAAGATGGTGAACATGATGACGAAGAAGACACAGAAACGGATTTGACGGAGTCCGACCTGAATGTCTTACAACAGATAGGGGCACTTGCGGCGTATTGAGAACATCTCATGGCGACTCCTGCGAGGGGATCAAATTTATTGTACTTGAAAGGCTGTATTCAAGACAGGATCATTTACTTCATGGTAGACCTGAGAGCGTCACATACTTGTCAGAAAAACTGGCAGGGGAATTGGACATCCAATGTGAAGAAAATGTGACTCCTATTTGTGTGGAGACTGCGAAAGGTACAATGACCACTTGTAGATTGGCAACCAACTTACCAATCTCCCTGGGAACCTAGAAGAATCGACTAACGTTCACAATCTTGAAGATGGATGCCTTCGATGCTATTTTGGGATTAAGCTGGTTTAACGAACACGTGGTGGCCTTCTTGGCAAAAGGGGTTAACCTTGTGTTATTATATAATGGCAGGAGACCTTGTGTCGTCAGAGTTGTGCCAAGAGATCAACTAGAAAAGAACGACACAAATGAACCTGAGCCAACCATCCCTCCCAATCTCATTCACCTCTTTAACGAAGGGCAGCCAGCAGTGACAAACCAGCTGACACGGGACCAAATGGAGCCAACATTGCCTGCAGTTTCTACATCAAAGGTGAATCCAAGTGCCGATGCAGAGCTCAAGGAGCTCAACTTGTGTGACCAAGCGAAAGCTCACCTCTTTAACGAAGGACATCCAACAATGACAAACCAGCTGACGCGAGGTCAAATGGAGCCAACATTGTCTGTAGCTTCTACATCAGAGGTGAATCTAAGTGCCGATGCAGAGCTCAAGGAGCTCAACCTGGGCGACCAAAAAAAAATTCTGAAGTCCTAAGGGACTCATCCAGACGTA
Organism: Diphasiastrum complanatum; assembly: GCA_029204225.1. Taxonomy (NCBI): domain Eukaryota; kingdom Viridiplantae; phylum Streptophyta; class Lycopodiopsida; order Lycopodiales; family Lycopodiaceae; genus Diphasiastrum; species Diphasiastrum complanatum. The sequence goes on from CM055114.1 coordinate 23,210,217, forward strand.
CGACAAAAATGACATATCTGAGGCTTAAGGGAGCCGTAAGTATCTTTTTCTTTCAGTTTAATAAAGTAAGCCGCATTTCTCATCGAGGAGTGAGCTTCAGTCTAATGTCTAAGTGCAGCAGCTTTACACAGGTTTTACGTAAGTGAACTAGATCCACACTTCTGGGTGCAAACACAATGTTTTTACTTCTCTTTACAGTTGGCTCCTTTGGCCGGTGCATCAAGCCCGTGCCCTTGTATATGTGAATAAAGTCTGGCCGGTGAATTATGCCCGTGCCATGAGTCTTAGGTTCTAGTTTGGCCCTGATGAGGACATCAGCTTTCTCAAACGAGGGGAGGATGTTGTAAAGCTGACTCGGGTGCACCCAGCATGCCCTGTAAGACTCTAAGGGGTGACACTCTCTAAGGTCCCAGAGCAAGTTAGAACGTCAAGGACTGAGCCTCCGACCTGTGGTGAGCCAGTCAAGTAGTCACAAGTCATGAGCTAGCTCTGGAGCTCGAGTCATGGCCTAGTCAGGAAGCAAGTTGATTCTGCCGCCGGGACGGCTCCCAGGACCCATGTCTGGGAGCTAGACTGATTCTGCCAAACTTGCTAGGCTTAATCAACAAAATAAAAACTAAGTCCTAAAAAGCGTGCTTTACCAGAAAGCACTATATTTCAGGACAGAGGGGGTGCGCCGAATCACAGCAGAACTATAGGGAGAGTCCGGCAGACAAAAACTTGGGCAGCTCAACCAACGCCAGGAATCTAGTCGCCAGGTCTCAGCTCTCTCTACCAGCATGAGCCAGGCACAATGCCCAGCACGTGTTGGTGGCCCCGAGACCGGTCAGTCTATGTATGAATGTAACCTCTTCTAGATCTAATAAAGTTGATCCTTGGGGATGATTACCATTTCGGTTTCACCTCTGGGACTGGTCCAAGTGGAAGGACCCTTACTACAACCTTTTTGCGTCGCCGGCGCCTAAGGGTCCACGTCACCGACGTGTGGCTTGCCGCTATGCCAATTGGTCAGTTTGGCGACCACTATGCCTTGGGTTTCATGTGTGGCTTGTTTTTGCCTTTGGTTACCTTTTGGGGACGGATTCTGAATTGGCTTTCGGGTTGGTTGGGATTCCAGTTTTCCTAAGTTTGAATTGTTAAGCTTGTTACGTTTCTGAGTTGGCTTTTACGTAAGTGCATGATGGATGAATGTTAGACTTAAGTGTGTGTTGGGGAAACTGCTCAAGTCCCAGCGCCCTTTGAGGCGCCGGCGCAACACGGGGCTTGGCTGTCAGCTCGGCCTGTTATCCCTTCCTTTCGGTTGTCTTCGACCATCTTCACCATTGCTCTTCGTCTTCGCTTGGGGCTTCCTCATCTTTCGGTCTTGGGTCTCTCCAGGTGGGTTTGTGGTCACCCTATTGATGCTCTTGCTATCCACCTCCTCCGTTGTCCTTCTGGGAGTGAGCGCACAGCTACGCATGATGTTGTCAGAGATGCAACGACTGCTATAGCCAAAGATGGAGGATTCCATGTCCTCAGAGAGCAGTCTCATGTCCTTCCTTCTTCCGCGTCCCACTCTTTCCGCAGGCGTGTTGACATTGTCCTCTCTCGGGATGGGCTTCGTACTTTGGCAGATGTTGTTGTTGCTGATCCCACGCGTGGTGACCTATTGCCTCGCTCTGCCTTCACACCAAGAGAAGCGGCAGGCGTCGCAGCACAAGAGAAGGAAAAAAACTACTCCGGCAGGCACCCCACTGATGCTTTCCTTCCTTTGGCTATTGAGACTTATGGCACCTTGCATCGACGCTTTGAGGATTTTCTTCGCATGTGTTCTCATCAGGCGGCAGAGCGTCAAGGTATTCCTGGTTCTATTCTCGTGGCTTCCTTCAAACAGCGTGTTTTCATTGGCCTGCAACGTGCTCAGGCCCTATCTATTCTGCAACGGGCACAGGCCCTATCTACTCTGACAGGCACCCCACTGATGCTTTCCTTCCTTTGGCTATTGAGACTTGTGGCATCTTGCATCAACGCTTTGAGGATTTTCTTCGCATGTGTTCTCATCAGGCGGCAGAGCGTCAAGGTATTCCTGGTTCTATTCTCGTGGCTTCCTTCAAACAGCGTGTTTTCATTGCCCTGCAACGTGCTCAGGCCCTATCTATTCTACAACGGGCGACAGTGGCTGGGTCTGCTACATCTCATCTCCCTTCATTAGCCGACTCACCACCTCTTCACTTTTCCGATCTGTTGCAGTTAGTTGGCAAACTCCCACGGACATCATCATAGTTTATGCTCTGTTATTTTTAATGCCAGGATTTGGATTAATCTTAGCTTTACTGCAAGCTTCGCTCTTGTTTGAGCCTACTTTTGTTTACACTTCCCCTTCCGGGTGTATATATCTTTTTCATCAATGTATCTTCTACTTCTTCCTATGAATAAATGCACCAGGGTGAGTGTGTTATTATGAGAGCTTCTTCACTCCCGCGCTTTCATTCATTTCAATTTTGGGTTGCTTCCGATTTTTGTTGTGATCTTTCATTTTCATTTATCGCTCCATGTCAGTAGGTTGCAGCACAATCGATCAATGGCTCCACATAATTGTAGCACCTGGCGCGTCAGGGTGCGCCAGCCAGGGGCTGGCCAAAAAGGTGCAAGCGGGCGCCATGGCGCCAAGGGGCAGGCAGTGCCCAAGTGGCGCCGGATAGGGCAAAGGCACCGGCGCCAGGTGGGTGGCGCCGAGCAGGCCCAGGTGACACCGGGAACCTGTAGCGCAGGCATCCCAAAGGGAGCCGAGAACCACGACTTAGCTTCCCAGCCTTCAACTCTTGCCATCCAAACCCACTTGACATACAAGCAGCCAACTCGCCAACAACGATCAGACTTAACCAACTTGAAGTTCCAAAAACCAACATTGAGATCCAACCTGGCGCCATGCCATATCGGGGGTCCCGATGTGGGTGACTTCCCTCCAAGCAAGCCGCCCGACATACATCAAACTTAACCAACTCGAAGCTTCGTTACAAACGAGTAACATCCATTCCAAGCAAGCGGTCTGACTTACATCAGACTTAACCAACTGAAAGCTTCGTCACGAGCGCTGGAAGCCAACTTGGCGCCATGCCAGACTGGACAGCCATAAACAGGTAACTTCCACCCAAGCAAGCCATCCAACTCAGCCGACAGGTTAGAGCCCGTTCCCCAAGAGCTTAACCCATTCACGTTCATGCAAGGAACACTCAGAACCACAAGCCGCGACATATATGGAAACAACCAGTTCCTGGACCAAATGGTCCCGACAGCATAACGCTGGCGCCACGGACCGAATGGTCCCGACGGCATACCGCTGGCGTCCCGGGATACGACCCTCAGTTGTGTGCCAACTTTAAAAATTTGGAAGCGGCCTTACAACTGGCGCTTTTACCGAACACTGAAACCCAGGAGGTAATCAGAGTCAGTTTGAGGAAAATCTCACTTTATTGATAAATCTGAGAAGGTTACATTTCAAGTGTGTGACCGACCCTAGTCTCCGGGGCGCTAGCATGCCAAGGCGAGAGCCATGACAACATTCCAGCAAGGGAGGCTGAGACTTGGTTGGAGCTCGCCCTAAGTCGCAACCCGCACTCCCCTATAGTATTGGTGTGATTCGGCACCCCCCTCATACCAAGCACTCTACCTAAGCTGGTAAAGCACGTTTTTCTCTTTCTAGAAAGTCATTTTCTCTCTCTAGATTTTATTGATCCCCAGGCTTCCTTTAATCATGCCTAGATCGTGTGAGGTGATTGCACATCGATCTGAGCTCTCTGGACTCCGCTAGAACCGATCAAAGATTTTCAGCCATAGGAACTTGGCGCCGGCTGGATTCTGGTCACAGTGGCGCCGGGAGCAGCAGGGGCGCTGCTGGCGCTGGGGACATAGCTGGCGCCGATGGCGCCGGAAGTAAAGCTTGTAAAGGTAGCTTTACAACAGATCCGGGCAGGTGGCACTGGGCAGCTTCACCCACCTGCACACAAGTGAGTGATTAGGTGGGTTCAGTTATATATAGGTACTGGTTTATCTCAGAGATTTGCTTATGGGATAAACCCTGGTGCCCGACACGTGGCACCAGGGCAAGCAATTTAAGAAAAAAAAAACGTTCCTGCCTGGCCCACCCTGACGCGTGCGCACGGTGCTAAAAATAATAGGAGCCATGGATCAATCCATCTGATTCTGCTTTAATAGATCACGCATTATTGGACTGACGACATATTTGGTTTTGCTTCGAGCTTAGTGCAGGTTTGGGTGGATTGAGGGCGCATATATGAGTCATTATTATGCAAGGACGACATGCTGTTGCAGCAAACATGCTCGTGGTGAAGCAACAAGCCATAAGAATGCAAAAGGTCTTCTGGAGGATGACTTTGTTTCAGTTTTTTTGTTTTTTTGTTTTTTTTTGGGTTTGCATCGAAGCCATTGAAGCTGAAAGGTGACGCATATTCACGGCCTAGATTCACTTCTATTTTTTTTTCCAGTGCTAATGCAAATCCTCTGTACACAGGCATTGATCTTCTGTACGCAGACATGGATTGTTGTTAGTGCTCGGCTATGCATGCTTTGATAGTTGGAAAGTATTTGGATCTTGCGAGTGCTTTGTAAGCGGATTACAGATTGATGGATGGTGGTTTGATCAGTTAAAAGTGTGGAAGGTAGGGAGAGTGAGGTAAATGCGGCGAAAGCACAATCATCAGAACGACTATCGGAAGTCTGCGGTTGATCTGTTGATAATTTGAATCACAGTAGGCTGATTTTGCTTCGTAAGATGGTCTTGAGAAATTAGTTGGAAGAAAAAGTTTATAGATATGTTGAAGAGCTATTTAATCGTGCTTTTCTTGGCCTTTAATCTCGCATGAGACTCTGTCGGTTCTGTTTCAGCTTTGAACCCTATTGCGCACCGCTCAATGGTGCACAATGGACGATATCTCAAGTTGTAGAAAATGAATCCAATTGTTTTTAGTGTTTATGATGTTTTTGTTGCATTCTCTTCTCTTCATTTCTGTCCTCACTTGTCAAGTAAGACGAATAAAATGGCATTTCAACGTCTCCCTCTTGCAAGCTTGGATATACTATTTATAGTTCAGTTAATTTTGTACAGTTACTATTGGCATACTGATCGGAAGACTTCTGTTTCCGAAATAACATAATAATCATTCCTTTGGCATGTGAATGTTCTTAATCGCATGTTCGTATTGGGACAGGTAACGGACAAATTACAGCTTCCGGCAAACCGATCAGAGCTCAGATGTTCGTACACTCATAATTGTCACCTGCTTAGCCGATTTTTTCTCGAAAAAAGGTTTTCACTGGAGAGACACACTTTCACTGGAATTAGCTTCGGATTTGTTTTTGAATGATCACGACATATGACACTGCATATCTTGGGGTAGATCTTCTAGAGAGTTAGGAGATTCAGGACTTCGAAGTACAGCCAGATCATAACAACCCCTACTTTGCAAAGCAGCTGAAACGAGGATGAAGGTTACCAACTAGGCATGCAGCTATTCTGCTACTTGCTTTAGAGATGGCAGTATCAGTATTGTTTCAGCTTCGACGGACATATGCATCTCCTGCTCCACTTTCAACATCTTAGCTCCCATTTACAAGCGTATGAATGGAGAGGTCTCTCTCTCTCTCTCTCTCTCTCTCTCTCTCTCTCTCTCTCTCTCTGGATTGCTGAAAGGGCTTTCTACCCAACCCGACTTTCCATGGCATCTAGTGGAAAGCACTATACTATGTGATTGAAAACATTATCAGTAGCTAGACAGGTGCATTTTGATCTAGAAAGCTTGCAATGTAACTCCATGTAGTTTTCTTTTCCCCTGAGTTGTGCTCAATATTTGCCAATTCGGTTTTGAATGTTCCCTCTGACTTGTTACAGGATTAGCCAATTTAGGAAATTTTGGTTATCTCGGAATAAAAGAATTTTGGAGATGCTTTGTTGGAGGAATCTTTCCATTATTTGTCTTCGAACCCAAGGGAGTTGGCTCAATTGGTTAGTTTGACATCCAAAGTTTCTTTGGTCTCAAGTTCGAGCCTTCCCTTGGAAACCAAGAAGCATTATTTGTCTTCAGTTACTACCTCACTGGATGTTTGTGAGTTTTGAAAGGCATTGACCGTACAGAAGATGAATTATAGATAAAATCGCTCCAAGAGCTGAATTAAGGATTGGCCCCCCAGGAGCTTCGATACTTCAGCCCAAGCTTTTTTGCGACTTTCCTATATCTCAATAGAGTGTTATTCATTTTCTTCAATTGACTTAGTTAAGATTTCTGATTGACATAAATTTGTTAGGTTACTGAATGCATTAATCATATACCAATATGTGCTTCGTAATATGATGGGGTTAATTGTGCTTATGCCTGATTCTCAAAAGCGTCCAGCCATAAATTTCATCTGAAATTGCTCTATTATAACAACTTGAACAGGAGTTTTGGTTGGGCAACAACAAATTGGTAAGGCTCTACGAGCAGCAGTTGGGAAGTGTAGGGTATGAAATGTTCCAACTTGCTCGCACCAGCAATAAAGACGATGGTACAGTTTCTGGGCTCTCTTTACGTACCAGAGTTTCATATTATTATTTACTTTTGGCAGATATTGTGAAATACTTTTTCTTAATAAATTTTAACCCTTAGTGGGCGGCTAGAAAGCAGACCATCACAAATAGCATATGCGACAACATTTCTTAAGTCATTCTATATGTGCAGTAATTGGCTCAATCATGCACTTGACATGACATTGTGAAGCCCAACTATCATTTTCCTGCTAGATTATAATAGAGTTAACTGCAGCCCCAAGAGTTTGAAGATTTTCATCTTTGGCTTTTAGAAATATCTCCTTAATCATAACTCTTGTCACTGTACGAACAATGAACAAAGAGTGAAGCACATTACCTATGGATAGCATTCAATGCATAAAATCACAACACAAATGGTAGAAACAACATGGATTTGCCTCAAAATCAAGATCTCTCATCAAAGTTGATATTCACAATGATGATCTATATAAGATCAAGTATATTTTGACTTGATATGCTGACTCAGCAGGCCTGGCACGTGGGAAATGCCACATCACTTCAGATCCACCAATCAATGCTAGATAAGCACCCACCTCTTTGATTCCTAGATTGATGCCATTGCCTCACCATGATTTCCCTTTATTTGAGGTAATTTTCCTAACTTTTAGGAACTTACAAAATCAACTCCTATGATAAGCTACGCCAAATGACAATTTTCAACTTGACTAGCTTTTCACTAGTTTACACATGTGTCAATCAAGACTTTTTCTATCTAACTCAAAATATATGCATCTAGGCCTAATATCCACACGTGGGAACAAGCTCCACATGTGCGGGCTCTAAGTTATGAACAAACTATCATAGATCAAAACCTAGAATTTTGACAATTTTAACACTCCTCAAAATCTAGCTTGGCAAATCTAGTGTACATCTATCTACAACACCAACTACATATCTCAACTCATAAATGAGTCCTTTGGCAATGGTTTGGTAAAAAATCACCAACACATTCGGATGATGACATATGATGGAGCTTGATCTCCTAGCTTGCACCTTCTCCCTTACAAAATGGTGTGCAATCTTGATATGCTTGGTTCTAACATGGAAGATAGGATTGTTGGCAAGTTGTTGTGATGCTTGATTATCACAATAAATGCATGGAGTCTCCTCGGCCTTGATCACATGAAGCTCCTCCAAAAGTCTCTTGAGCCATAGGATCTCGTTGGTGGTTGTTGTCAATGTCTTATACTAGGATTCAGTTGAGGATAGCGAGATGGTATCTTGCTTTTTTGAAAGACAAGATATAACTCCTCCACATAAGAATGTAACAAAAGCACTTATCCATCGCTCATCATGTTCCGTCAAGAAATTCTGCCAAGAGTGAGCCATTTGGAGGATGTAATTGAAAACTCGTGGGTGGGTGAGACTAGATTACACATCGAGGGTGAATACATGAGATCAGCATCACCTTGCATTGTGGTCACGATTCCAAATGGGGGTTGTTTGTTGGTGGTATGAAACCTGAGATTCCTAAATGGAATGAGTATGACCTCGATGATGTAGAGGGAATGTTTGCCTTGGCAAATAGGGTGCTTGCAGACGAGGGAAATTTGATCATCATACACAACTATATGGAGAAGCATGCCATCACTAATCTTTCAGAAAAGCATAACTTCATCCAATTAGGATATCAGATTCTACTCACTTAGCATGGAGGTAAGATAATTTACAATACTCATTGTGCATTATTCAAAATATTGTCACCATTTTTTAGAAACAAAGTATGTATGTGTTGACGTATTTTTTTCATGCAGATTCAGACGCTTGTTTTGGCAGTATATTATAGGAGTGGGATGCTAGGTGGTTGCTATAACAAGGATTGTTTCCAAAATGTAGATCCACCCTTTAAGTACATTCATAGAATAGGCAGGACGAGTGGGTGCGAGATGAGAATGGAGATCCTTGGAGAGGTAAAGTTGTGTAGTAAATTAAGTCTACAATTTTAAGTCTCAAATTACATTAACTTGTACTTGTGTGGATGTTTTCTAAAATGCTCGTCGACCAAGCTCACTTCAACTTTATGTTCCCTGGAGACCCAAGCTATAATTAGCACCTGCAAAAGAAAGTAAGTTTCAGATTACATAGAAGAAATTAGTCACAACATTAGAAATAGACCAAAACTGATCTATCTGAGTCTCTGGCTAGACTACAAATTCCATGAAATGAAAAGACAGAAGCAAGGAAACAAAAAACCTTGTTTGAATCTGCTTGCACACAAATGTGCCTTCATGTGCATGCAACCTCCCCCTATGTGGATGCAAGATCAGAATCCACGAACATGGAGAAGCGGAGAAGCTTCTTTGTGGCAATGGCAACAGAACCACAAAGAGAAGGAAACTTCAAATTGGCACTCTTTGAAGTTTTGAGACTCTTGTTACCAAGAAGCCCAAAGATCTCCAAAATGAAAAACCTAATGTTTTTCGAAAAATAAAAAAGTAAACACGTGTCAAACCCACAATAATCATCAAGGCCCAAAAAAAATATTTTAAAAAAGAAAAAAGAAAAAAACACAAGCAGGTTAGAAGCAAGCATGAATACAATAAGATTTTGCGTACAACATGGCCAAAAAGAGAACACAAGTTAAAAGCAAACCTCAATAAACCTACCTAGGGCAGAGCCAAAAACAATCCCTTGGTTCCTGCCTAAGGGCAGGGCAAACAGGGCCAGCCCAAGGGTGCTTGGCCAGCCGCCAAACTACCTTATTTAGATACGAGGGTTTAGGGTTTCTAGATTGTTCTAGGATCGTTGTTTCTTCGTTATCTAGGCATACAGCATGGGGTGCGATGGAGGTAGCGAGGGAGGGAGGGAGGCAGGGAGAGTGATGGAGGGAAGGAGAGTGATCGGAGAATCTGCGTTTCTGATCTTCAAAATGCAGTAGTTTTTTGGCTGTTAATATCTGCAACATAAAGCGCACACATGGCCCTTGGATTTGAGAGTATGGAAAACTCACGGTTTATGCTGCTGGGCATGGTTTTGTGCAGGTCTGATTGCCGGTGCAGGCACAATGATGTTTTTAATTCTCATATCAGAATTTTCTTACTCATCTTCAAAAAGCAGGTATAAGAGTCTATATGCTGGTCGTAACCCGGTTTATCCATAATGATTTGGATCTCTAAATGTCTGTTTCCATACTTACATACATAGATACGTGCAGGTAAGATTTGTGAGCAAAATATCTCTTCTGTAGCGATGGTGGTACAGACAATTTCGGAGCAGGTTCGGAGAGCTTCCCTCTGTGGAACCTGTCACTTATACTTGGGCGGTATGTTGTCCTATTTATTGCTGGCTCCCTCCGTCTTGAGGAGGATTCAGAAAGTTATATTTGCTTAGCTTAGGTTCAGAGAAGCGTGAGCACCCTTGGTCAATAGATGCACTTTATCACAAATTAATGGTTTATGAACTCTTTATGAAGCGAGGGTTGCTTCTATGTTGTTAAGCGATATCTCAGGATTGTGCCTATTTCTGATCGTCAACGTCCACCACAGGGTTGTACCTATACACAGCCTTCCATGCTCTTCACTCTGGAAAGATATGCTCTGCCCTGACTGCAGACATATTTTTCTTTCTTACAGTTGTATGAATGATATAAGCATGACGAACAGTAATAAGCACACTTTGCCTCTTGGTGGAGTTCTTTATTCTAGGAATTGATCTGGCAAGTTCAGTATGCTTAAGTATACTGAAAATTGCTATCCATTTATTCTCAGGAAAATGAGAAAATGTTGTTGTGCTTTTTTGAATCGGTTGATTTTCGGGGGAGTTTAGTGGCTGAATTTCATATTAGCCTCCAGCCATAGTTGCCTGTCCGGAACAGACCCTGATTTTTTTTAAGTATGTACGATGTTTTTTTTTTTGTTGTTTTTAAATAAAAGTGCAGTGAAGGTTTAATGGAAATGTTGCAATTTGGCAAACTTAGCAATTGGGGGGCCCTTGAGGCCTTGCGCTTCAAGACTGAGGTTTCTTGTTGGAAAAAATAGTTGCCATTTTGTTCATGATAACCATGATAGGTCTATCTTGTATAACTTTGCTATAAGGAGTCAATTATTGGATGCATGTTAGGTACCAACTTTAATAAAAGTATCTTCATCAAATGTGAGCCAAAGTTCAGGGCAAAATTGAGGTGCTAGACTAATTATTGAACTTCAGGTGCTAGATGAGTGTCAGTAGTAAAAACTCAACATGCAAGGTCCTAATAATAGATAATTAGCATGTTGTGTGAGTCGTGGTAGTCCTTTTCTAATTAGATATTTTAAATCCAAGCCTTGCATTACACATACAAGATCATTCGATAGTAAAGCAATGAACACATTGGATTGTAATAAGCAAGAAGCATACTCTATTCGTTATACATAAATTGTCGTTTCTTTGTTCACATAGGCTCACAATCTCTCCCTTCTCAATTTTGGTTTACATTCAAACCATCTATTTCTATTAGTAGTCCAAGGTAAACAAAACAGTCTGTTGACAAGGGCCTGGTCATTCTATTTACTATTATTTCTTTCTGTTGTAGTAGCATAGATTCAGCTTGCCTTCATGCACAATTTCTCACACAAAACGATATTGCAATGCAATGTGTTTACTTTTTCTATGAAACCTCCATTTTTCCCTAGCAAGATGCATCCTTCTTTGTAGTTGTAGAGCTTCATGTCCAACACCTGAATTTTTAATGTGCTCAAGCCTCATCAGCTTTTGGATCCATATCGTAGCACCAACTAATTGTAGCTCTTCCTTGCTTGAACACATATCTACACGTTGCTCTCCTACCGTTAGGGTATCCTTCCATATTTGAATTCACATAACCTAGATTGATTCATCGCTTGCTCTATGTAACAAGACCAGGTTCCAGGTGCTGTTTAAATATCTCAACACTTTTTTAGCAACCTTCTAGTGCTCATATCATGGGTCTGATAGGAATCGAGTTAACTTTGTCAATATCATGCCTATGTTTGGTTTGTTACAAGCTATGACATACATGAGGGATCCCACAAGGCTTTGGTAGGGCTTGGTTTGCATTTCGGCTTGCCCTTTTGGGCACATCCCATTGTGAGTGTCTTGCGTGAATTGCATGCTTGCATGCATGTCAAATCTTTCCTGTATGTTCATTACGTTTGTTCCTTTGTCATCCTTGTGAGGCCTTTTACTCGATCCCTCAATAGTCAACACTCATTTTCCTGACTATAGCTTAAGGCCCCTTGGTCCCTCATTTAAAATTCTTTTTCCTTTTATTTATCCAGACTGGTTCTTTCTTCAATAGGCATACTAAGTTGGTCCCTTTTGCAAAACCTGGTGGTTGCTCTTGAAACAATACAAGAATATACTTTTTACATCCAGTTGATCCATCAAAGAGCATGCAATTAGGGAGCCAAATAAGGGAGGCTTATAGGTAGGAAAAAGGTAGATAGGGAGACATGGAGATAGTGATGTTGATTGACACATATAGATAGTGAGGTAGGGAGGTGGATAAGGGAAGATAGGGTGCTAGATAGGCACAAATAGGGAAGCGGATGATTGCCTATTTAAAATCCCAAACATATTTTTTGCATCAATACTTTGTGATAGACTAAGACAAGCAAGAAAAAATACCATATGAAAAAAAGCACAAAAATGAAGGCTAATGAGAGTGGTTGAGCTTACTGTTTAATTAATTGACATAAGCAATGCTATTTGGCTAAGATTTTTTGTTTATTGAATTTTTTATTGTTGTTTTGACTTAGATCCTTTGACTTTTTGAGTTGCTCGTATATTGTTTCTAAGGTTTACCTTATGACATCACTGACTTCTCTATATAAATTTGTGAAATTGGATATATTCTAATTTCACAAATAGATATTTTTCTGTCACTTTATTGGACATGCAAATTCTTAATGAACTTTCATCCAAGTAGTGGCCAGCTTTATGTTCTTATTTGCATATCTTGAGAGGGTGCGCATGCCCTTAGAGCTAATCTAATTTTTACCAATCAAAAGTAACATCTCTTACTCGATGTCATGTTGGTAAGGTTTTTGTTGTTTCGTAATAATTTTTGGTTTCCTTTTTTTTTTGTTTTTGCCTATTACTTATTAGGGTTAATCACTTGCTTCTGGCTCTCCTAGATATTCTCCTTTCCTCTTCCTAGCTCTAATTTTACAAAGTTTTTGAAGTTTGTTTGAATTTGTGATTTATTACCTATTAAGAAGTTGTGTTGTTCCTTCATCTTTTTTCTGGTTCTCTTCTAAGTCTCTACTTTTTATTTTTAAAGTCTAATTTATAAAATTGTTTTTACTTTAGGTTAATTGATGCTCTACTTCCTTTCTTTTCATCTTTCAATATTAGTCACTCCTTTAGTAATTAAATAACAATCCTTCATGTATAGTTGTAGTCAAGTTTTTCTTGGTTGCGATTCATTAGATAAATATTTCAATTTTCCTTAATGTTCAGGTTCAGGTTCTTGTTCTTGATGGTATCAAAGTTATAAAGTAAGTACTATGCTTATTCTTGCCTCTTGTAAAGAATTTTGTACATTTGGCTCTTTGGTCTTCCTTGTAATTTACCACCAAGAGTCGCTTATGCAAATTCTTTGAAACCTTTTCCGAAAAAATTTCATGTGATTGGCTCTCTCATGTTCCATTTAACTTTGTCTCACCAGGTTACTGAACCATACTCACATGAAGTTTCTTTTCTTTGGGTCCTTCTAGGATCAAGGGCTTTTTGGTTAGTTTTGTGAAAGACTTTCGGTGTGAGAGGGAGTCAAGTAGTGTTACTTCAAGAAGCCACGGGCACTTGATTGCATGCTATTGTCAATGATCTTTCGAGTGTAACAGGCGGACCTATTTAGGTACCTCGCCGCTTTACAACAGTCCTGTTAAACAAACGAGGGGTGTGGTCAACACTAATTTTGACCTTGGACCAATAGCCTTCAGGAGGGCCTGGTTTTAAACAATTGCCTGACTACTCAAAATATAATCTTTTACTCTTCTACTATCGACACTTTAGAGGTTTGCTCTTCCATCCCTTTACCTCTTTGTTTTGCTAGTAGAAATGGTACAAATCATAGAGAAAGGTTTAACTTTTTGTCTAGATGTAATTTGAATAAACTTCATAATTTTGGAGCCGGGTCCTATTAAATGTTCTGTTGAAGCTCTGAATGCACTACCTCGTGTGAAGAAAATTTGGAATCATCCAGTGGTTGCTTGGAAATATGTTAAAACTATAGGACAAAAAGCCTTTAATTATGCTGATATTGGTCGGAGTCTTAAAGAAAAGAAAAAGTTGTCTATCCTTAATAGCCCTTGTTCTTGTGGTGACTCCTTTTATTTGAAGTCCTGTGATCCTTCTTTAGGACATTGTTACTGCAGATATATCAATCCTTCCCTCATCGTTTTGAAAGAGTCCTTTTCTAAAGGCACTAAATTTCGTCCTCCTCTTTCAATACATGCTTGCTTGTTAAAATCTATAACTACGAGTATTAATAAGTTCATTTACCATATTGAAGAATCTTTTGGAGTCCATGGTTTGTTATCAGAATAGAAAACTAAAGTTCTAAATTATGTAACTTTGAGTTTGAAAAAAGTTTCATCTGTCCCATCTTCTAATATTGATACTTCATTTTCTAATGAGGAGGAAGTTCTTCTTCATAAGTTCCATAGACGTTTTGTCATTTTGTATGTGGATAAATGCTCAAACAAATTTGTATTTGTTTGCAAGAAATTCTATTTGGAATCGTTATTGAATGAAGTCCATTCTCTCGTAGGAACATATAACGCTTGTTCTCTTTTAACTATGAGTGTAATAAAATATCATCAAGATTTTTGTCATTCTTATAACTTTAATTGTTACCCAAATCTTCCTTTTCTTTGTGCTGCATGGAAATTCCATAAAGTTTCTAAAAGGCCTAGGTTTATTGTAACAGCCTATAAAACTACGTTGACTGACCTTTCTAAGTGGCTATGTAGTTGCTTCAAAACGTTGCTTCCTTCTATTAATGAGCTTTGGATAAACTTACTTAAGAATGCAGATGTTCCTATTAGTTGTAGTTGGATTGTAAAAGGATTTTGTAGGTATTGTAGAAGTAATAAAGTTTTTCAACTCCTCTCGTGTACTTTAGAAGGAAAACCCCAACGTATGCTTCTTAAAACCTATGACTTCAAAACACTTTACACTAAAATCAATTTGGAAGATTTGAAGTTTCGTGTTAACAAGCTAATTCGAGATGTTTTTAGCAATAAACTAAAGGACACTAGATGCAAAGCTTTAAAAGTTGAAAAGAGTGCTTTGCATTTTGAGTTTTGTTGGCTTAAGAACAAAAATCAAGATGTCGATTCAAAAGAAAAAAAGATTCACTAAAATAGTTGATGTTGAAGATGTTTGTTCTTGGCTGCACTTTCTCTTGGATAACTTGCATATTTCTCTAGGTGATTCGCTTTTTCAACAAACGATAGGTATTCCCATGGGTACTAATTGTGCTGTTCATCTAGCTAACTTTTATCTTTTCTCTTATGTATTTGAATTTATGCAAAGATTAGTTTCTTGTGGTGCTTGTCCCATTTTATTGCATAAATTAACTCATGTCAGAAGATACATTGATGTCTTATCTGTTCTTGATCTTCCTAATTTAGGTAGTTTTGTATAAAAAGACCCTAACGTTTTTGGTGGCGGAATCTATCCTAAAGACTCATGTGAACTTAATCGTACAAGTAGTGATGATAAGTGCAATTTTGTAGACCTTTCTATAAGCCAGAGTAGGTCCTGTTTATTGGTTGATATTTTTGACAAAAGGCTACAGCCAGAATATAGTAACTTGAACATAATTCGCATGCCTCCTATTTCTTCAAATATTTTAGATTCTGTTAAATATGGAGTGATCACTTCTCAATTCTACAGGTTTTCTCGTCTTTGTACTAGTAGAGATGCTTTTGTAGACCAGTCAAGCAATCTAATCATTTTGTTACTCCATAAGGGTTACTCGTTTAAGAAAATCATGAGAAAAGTTCGCACTGTTTTAGACTCTTTTGGTTTTATCTTTGTTATTTCAGCTTATGGTATGTTTAAGATGATTAATCATAGAATCCAAAAAAGTTGGGAGCTAAGGAGCCCGCTTTGTTTCTAGTATTTTGTCTTTGTTTCTCAGTTGCAGCGTACACTTTCTAAGTCACATAGGTTACCTTACAAGAGATCTAAATCAAGATCAAGTAAGCCTTTCCATCTTGTGCATTCGTATATTCATGGTTTATCTACAACTGGCAATAGTGGTGCCAAGATGTATCTTACATTCATTGATGATTTTAGTAGATTTTGTTGGGTCTATCTACTAAAAAGCAAAGATGAGGTGTTTGATGTCTTTGTCAAGTTAAAGATTGCAAGAGAGGTTCGATTTTCTACAAAGATCAAGTTCTTGAGGGGAGACAATGGTGGATAGAACATATCTACCAAGTTCAAGGCCTTTTTGGAAGAACATGGGATCAAGAGGGAGTACACAAGCCAAAGGACACTACAAAAAAATTGGAGTGGTCGAGAGGAAGAATAGAAATTTATGATCGCGATCCGCTGGAAAAACGATCCGGGACCAAAAACTGTCTCCCAGATCGCAAAAAAATTTGCAATTTTTATTTTATTGTGGAGGGATCCCCATAGCTAGTAGCAATAAATGACCAATGAATAGCAGCATAAATATTGAAGCAGATACAAATGAAATGATTAGCCAATGTTATATCTGCAAATCCGTATCTGCAAAAACAATTTGCTTCAGTATCTGATTGAACTGACTAGCAGATATTGGGGATTAACTATCTGAAATCAAGCAATAGAACTGCTCTTTTGAAATCCTTTCACATGATACCCATATTGGCAGGTTTGAAAAAAAACAACAAAAAAAATTTGCGTTCCCCCTAATGGGAAATCCTGGATCACGTTCCGGAACGCGATCCGGATCGTGTTCCGGAACGCGGCCCGCATCTTTGCTTTGTTTTAGTAACTCGTATACACATTATGATCCTTGTTCTTATTTATTTTCATTTTACAGTTTACGTTTTATTTTATTTTTAATTAGATTTAATTTCTAAATTTTATCTTTGATCTCATTTTATTTAAATTATTATTATTTTTTCTTTCTTCTTACTGATTGTCTTTTGCTTCTTATTCAACACTGGGTCTACCCAAGAGAATTTGGATTCTTTCAAAACCCAGCTTGGGTACTGATGAGACATAAGCAATGCTATTTGGCTAAGATTTTTTGTTTATTGAATTTTTTATTGTTGTTTTGACTTAGATCCTTTGACTTTTTGAGTTGCTCGTAGTGTTTCTAAGGTTTACCTTATGACATCATTGACTTCTCTATATAAATTTGTGAAATTGGATATATTCTTATTTCACAAATAGATATATAAATCAATTGACACTGGAGGTGGTCTTTTTGCTTAAATTGGATCACAAAGAGATGATCTAGGGTAGGCGGCTATCTCTACAAAAGAGGCATTGATTTTGAATGTATTGGATTTTTAGGTTTTCTAAATCATAATTATGAAGATCACGTTGCGTATACATGATTTTTTCATGTGTGTGTTTTTTGCTTGGAACCACATTTTGGAATGGGTAGTTTTGGAACTATTGAACCATCTCCTTTTTTCTAAAAAAATTTCAAAACGAAAAACTATTTGGTTTCGTCTTTCCTTAAATATCATTATAAATGCATACTACAAAAGGTAGGTGAAGTTAGTGCGATACATTTATATGGGCCTTATTGTGACACAACGTGGTTATATAACACATGTTTGGTGGTGAACAACCTCTTTAAGCATATTCATTTTAGTCTGGTTTGTACAATCCCCTCTCTGTACTGCTCGGGAGACGTTGGCGGACATCCACTGGGACGTTGCTGCAAGGGGTCGCTCCCAATCATGAGCCGTCAGGCCTAGGGACCCCCAACAAGTGGGCCATGAGCCTCGTCAGAGTGCTCAATGTTAGAGTTAATGTTTACATTAGTACCCCTAATGTTATCATTTAGGATTAGTTAGTGTTAGTTTGGCCATGCCTGCGTACTATTATAGGGGCCACTACTATTTACAGTAAATTGGTTTTTTAGTCATACATGTAGGTGGGCGCACTACTACTAGAATAGGATTTGCTTTTATCACTTCGAAATTCATCTTGGGTGTTTACCCAACATAGGTAGTAATTATAGCAATTAGCTTTTTGTCTTTTGCTATTTGCTTTATGCTTTTTACCTTACACATAGTTTAGAGAAAGTATATATGTAGGCTGGCGCCCTACCTCATTTGTAATGGGACATAGTTGGAGTACATCTCTTCATCAATGTTGTTCTCTCTCATGTGTAGGACTATTGGCTAACAACAATAGGAATCTTGTCTTGGGTTACTTGTATGAGCAAGTCGGTTCTTTAACATGGTATCAGAGCATAATTCAAGATTCGAGAGAACAAGGAGGTACTTCAATGAACGGAATCAATTTATAAGGGATTGATTTGGCCATATCTTCAAGGAGAAGAGCAGGTGCAGGTGGTATCCCTAGCCAGCTCTCAAGTTTCATCTTCAACTACAACGGTGGCAACTTTGTGGGAGAAGATCCGGTGTACAAGGAAAAGAGCTGAGTTGCAAGAGGAGATTATGGAATCTCCCTCATATTTCAGTTTGTTGTAGGACAGCAAAGCATGGAGTCAACGTTGCTAGGAGGACAACGTGGATCCGTGGGAAGATCTTGGTGAAATTCTGTGGAGATCATTGCTGTATGTTGTTTGCTGGAGGACAAATCACTGGAAGGCTGCTTGTCAAAGTGCTATTGTTCCCTGCAGGTTTATTGATCAGATTGCTGAGATTTGTGTAAAATATTGCTAGTTTTGTTGTGGTAAGTCTGATACAATACTGCAGATTCAAGCGCTCAAACAGTTTGCTGGAAATTGTTTGTTGGACTGAGCTAGGACTACTCGCTGGTCTTCTGAATATTGATCATCACTACTACTGTATACAGATTGCTGCAAGGACAGGGATGCTGTTGGTTGCATAGCTATTCCCTATTGAAAATCACATAAGGCTGTTGGATCTGGACAGCAAAGAGCTTTTGAGTTAGTTCATTGGATCTGCAAGGCAGAGAGCTGATTATTTGGAGAAGAGACAAGCGTGTTAGCTGATTCATTGGAAGAGAACAAATTGTTAAAGGAGGGTTGTCCGTTGGATTCTAGCTACTGGAAATCATTCTTGTTACTGAGATTGCTGCTGGTTGCTTGTCGTTAGTTGGGGTCTGCATGTGGACGCCCTGGCAGCACAACCTAGTTTGTAAAGATCGCGACTGGCCGTGGAGGAGGAAGGCTACTGGATCGATCTACAAGGAGCAGCCATAGCTAGAAAGGGAAGCAGAAACCGAAAGAGAGAAGAGGAGGCTTGTGGGCCATCGCGTGCGCTGAGGAGAAGGATTTTGTGTCTCGAAGGGGCCAGTACATGGAAGAACCCAGTTCAATGCAGGGGAGCACATGCATGCTTTTGTTATGCATAGTTCTAGACAATGTAAACATGAAGGGGGAGTGTTAGAGTCAATGTTTACTTTAGTACCCCTAATGTTATCATTTAGGGTTGATTAGTGTTAGTTTGGCCATGCTTGCGTGCTATTATAAGGGCCGTTACTATTTATAGTAAATTGGTTTTTAGTCATACATGTAAGTGGGCGCACTACTGCTAGAATAGGATTTGCTTTATCACTTAGAAATTCATCTTGGGTGTTTACCCAATATATGTAGTAATTATAGCAATTAGCTTTTTGTCTTTTGCTATTTGCTTTATGCTTTTTACCTTACACATAGTTTAGAGAAAGTATATATGTAGGCTGGCGCCCTACCTCATTTGTAATGGGACATAGTTGGAGTACATCTCTTCATC
Source organism: Diphasiastrum complanatum (assembly GCA_029204225.1). NCBI lineage: Eukaryota > Viridiplantae > Streptophyta > Lycopodiopsida > Lycopodiales > Lycopodiaceae > Diphasiastrum > Diphasiastrum complanatum. Next base: position 23,229,660 of record CM055114.1, read on the forward strand.
ATCGTTGTTCTCTCTCATGTGTATGACTTTTGTTTGACAACAATAAGAATCTTGTCTTGGGTTACTTGTATGAGCAAGTCGGTTTTCTAACACTCGACCTCTCTTGATTGCAAGTGGTGGGTCTGGAAATCCGTTTGGTTCTCTTTATGGTTCAAAGTAAATTTTTGTTGCAAGGTATGTGCACCACCCGGTTTTGTAATAAGAGGGAAAATTTTAAACTTTAGAAATTGGATTTCTGACAAACTTATGCTCGTGTTGCTGTACTTCCAGAATTTGGAAACTTTTTGGCTCAAGAGGAGTAGAATTGTTAAGAAACCCGTGAGAAATCTGTGGGTCTTTTGAGGATACCAAAAAGTTTATTTTTTGTGCGTACAACTCCATTTTCTTGAAATCAGCTCCTATCAAGAGCAGTTCTTCCAAATTAGCGAAGTGTTTCTTGCTAATCGTGTTTCTTAGTATCCAGTTGCCACAAAAGCTCTTTCTGTAGGGAAAAGAAAAGGTAATCAATGTCTCTTTGGAGTAAAATATGGCTAAAAGTAATTGGCTAGAATCTAAAAAACCTTACAGTACCTGCATGTTTGACAGTGAATTAATTGCTTTCAATGTGTATTTTGTCAAATGATTAAAGTCTAACACAGTAAGGAATTGAAATTTGAAAAGAAAAGGAAACACCTTTTGTTTAGTCAATGGTGCTCGTCTCTTAATAGGCTTCAGCTTTTTTTTCAGTGTCTGAAATTGTTGTAGAGGTACAAATCAGTGGTCGTGGTAGAGGACTTTCCAGCTCATTGATGAAGCTGTTTTTATATTTGCATGTGGCAGATAGGCCTTGCAGGTGTCTGTTTGGTTTGCTGAAGTCTCATTTTGTCCTTGGTTGTAACCTGCTACGGGCTAAAAGTCATCCTGCGTGAAAGTTGTTGTCAACTGTTCTTTACCCAACTTGCCAATGGTGCTGAGGGTAAAATGCCAATAGCAGTGCAGATGATGTTTGACTCACAATCCAACTCTGATTAACAACGAGATGAAAGTTTATATCTCACTGATGCACTGTAGGAACTCAGTATCTTATCAATACTATCAATTTCCATGGGAAAAACTTGTCATTTGCCAGCATTGTTGTTCATTTCTTACACAGATCTTGTCTGATGTTTATAGCTGAGAGTGGGATTGTCAATAACAGCGCAGATGATGTTCAACTTACAATCCAACGCTGATTGTCAATGGGATGAAATCCAATATCTCAGTGATGTGCTGCAGAAACTCATAGCAACACTGTAAATAATAATGTGTTTCTACCTAGTAGATTAGTCAATCCCACGGTTATATAAGGAAAAGCTGTAATATCTCATTTTTGGTATTTCTGTGCAGCAATTTCTTCTGAGAGTTAGGCTTGGGCTTTACTTAAAAAATATAAAAATATAAGGTGTAATGATTACTAGCTTGATATCAAGAGCAAGGTAAACCTTATGGTTTCTTAAGTTTTGTTGTGTTATGCTATTTAAGTTTTTGGAGCCTAACATCTGTTTGGCTTGTCTATCCTTAGCCTATCATTTTGGAATATTCTGAGTGTTTTTCAACGATCCGATGTCATGTCAGAATTGTTGCTGTCTATACCTTTCAATTTGCTGATTCTGTGTTTGTTGAGATGTGCCATGTTTATAGCTCACAGTTTGCCAAGATCAAATTAACACTTTCGTGCCTAAAAATTGTATTCCATGCCATTAAGGCCAAACATTGAATCTCAGTGCAAATGATTTTTGATTCACAATCCAACTCTGATTGTCAAATGAGATGAAAGTTGATCTCACTGATGCACTGATAAATTCAGAATCTGAGCAATATTGTCACTGCACTTTGTTAGAAACTCATCATTTGTAAAGGTCCCTGCTGGCCATTTTTTGTTGACAGCCCTGGTCCAGGTGTTAATAGCAGTGTAGATAATGTTTCACTATCAATCCAACTTTAAATGTTAAATGGGATGAAAGCTAATATGCACTGATGCACACTGTATATTAGTGATGTTTCCAATCTACGTCTTGGAGACAAGCCCTTGGTTGTACAAGGGAAAACTTGTAGAATGCTGTTTTTTGGTTTGCTATGCTGCAATTTGCTCTTGGTTTGAGACTATGGGCATTGTTTTGGTACTGATTACTTAGCTTGAAGCAGGGGGTGAGGTACACCTTCAGAGTTTCAAAAGCATTAGTTGCTTCCCAATGTAGCGCTTTTGCTTTTCGTAGCTATTTGTTTATCACAATCATTGTAACCACTAGAAGTATTTTTTGGATATCTTAGTCTATATCGCACTTGTCTTTGGTGCATTGACCACACAGCCCCATCTGTTGTCTTGTTGAAGCGTTTGCCAGATTTCTGGCCTAGTCATCGTTTTTTGGGAACGCTCATGTATGAAGCAACCAATGGCAAAAATGTCAAGAATGAAGTACTACATACTCACCATGTCAAACAAGAAAGGAGCATATGCAAACTTCACTATGGCTGGAAATTGCTAAAATCCTCAACCAAGCCTGTGTACAGCTTTGCTATTGGCTTGACTTAATTCACCCAAAAATAAATATTGCTAACAAAGGTTGACAACGATAAAAAGTGAGTAGATAAGTTATTTATTACCTTATCTGAATGAGAAAACATTCACAACATATTTCGATTTGTGTTTATTAGTAGTTTTAACCCATGCTCCTTAAAGCATGCAAGATTGCACAATACTACAATAATTGATCAATCACCACCCTTGATTCATAACATTACAATGAAACCCAATGTTTCATCACAATATTGCCCTTTTATGCATCTTCCATGTGGAATGATCATGCGTTTGGCGACTACCCATTACTGGGTTAGAAATGCAGAGTCTTAAATGGAAGGCATGATGTACCACAATTGTTTTTGGTTAGGTGGGTATAGTTTGATTCAAAGGTAAATAAATTGAACATATACTTCAAGGTCAATATGTTATGAACAACTTGGAGGTAAATTTATTGCATGAAAAAATATTATTGGATAGATGAACTATTTGAATCCATTTTAGAGTGCACTAGAACTTATCTCATGTAAGCGATATGAGTGGTGACTTAACTTCACATTTGGACATCTTGGAAAATGTAATATGTTCTTTAAAAAAAGATGACTGCAATCGTGTGTTGCATTGGCCATTGTTGCCTCTCAATGAGTAGATGATTATGACTTATTGTAAGACTGGGTAGTAGATAAGACTTATGTTAGCACTCAACCATCACAAGATTAAAGTCGGAGGTTTGTTCCCTAACTTTCTTGTCAAAAATTATCCTACTTAATAGCTTTATCCATTTCCATGCAACCTTGAAGAATAGATCTCCTTGCTTGTTGAAATTCTTAATTTCTTCAAAAAATCCTATCCCATCTCTCTAAGTGATAAAGCCCCTATCTATAATTCACAAAGAAAAGAACGACTTTTGAACAAAAATACTTTTTGGTGCACAAAATAATAATAGAAAAGTCAAGATAGGGTTAGGATCCGTTGATGAACGAACTAGCGTGGAACAAAACAAAAGTTAAATATATGGGCCTTGGCTTAGAGCTTCAAACAATGGGCAATTTAGTGGGCATTTATATTTCGAACTAGTAGAATTGAATTTAAATTTAAACATCATTTTGACATATTGGAATTTTTTGGACCTTAATGATAATTTTTATGATAAACATATTAGTGTCCATTTCTTAGTGAATTTGGCAAAATCAGTCTTTTTTGGTGATCAAGACCTTTATGGATCTGTGCTAATTTTGAGTCTACATTGTTATTAGGTTGCAAGGACCAGCAACATCACTTTTGATCATTACTCACACGTGTATTTGGTGTACAATCTTTTTTTTTAAATGATATTTTCTTTTAAAAACAATTGAGAGATTAACTTCATTTAGCAATGTGATTTGAAAAGTTTGGATGGAAACAATTCTAATACTTCTCATAGATATAGTGATGGGGATTGAGGAGCTTCAAATCCTTCAAGAGAATGTGAGATCAAGAAGAGATCTAGAATGACACTTCATTGCATCAAGATAAATGTGTCCAATGAGATTATTAAGGAGATAGCACCGTGTGTCTCTCTAAAAGATGCTTGGTATACATTGAAGGCTATATATGTTTCTAAGCATACCTCGAGATTGCTCACTTTGAGAAACAAATTTTTCCAAAGCTATCAAGGCAAAGGAAAAATTGATTAAAGCTATGTGCTTAGAGTGAAGAACTATAATAGAGAGCTAATTGGCATTGGAGAGTTTATCAATCAAAGAGAGCTAGTTCAAACATTCTTGGATGGACTTAATGAAGATCATTCCAATCTTGTTCAATTCTATGCATTTCAAAAAAATATTCCTTCTATGAAGAGCCTACAAGGAGTCCTTGTGGCTGAGGAGAATAGGCAAGCTAATGTATTGTCTAGATTTGGACAACTCTCTCTCAAGGATGAAGGAGATGCAATGGCTCTTTTCACAAATGGAAAGGGTCAAGGCAAATCCAAATGACCATTCAAGACGTTTTCAAGAATGAAAGTGAGGATCAACCATCACCTTCATCATCTTCCAAAAGCAAAAGTGCTTCTTTCGTGGTAAGAAGGGGCACTTTGCATTCGAGTGCTACAAGAAGAAAAATGCACAAGGGAAGCAAGCCAACATCTCAATTGAAGATGAGGAGAGTGACAATGAAAAATCACTCATCATGTCCATCTTTTAATCTTCTAGCTTCAAAGAAGAAAATCCTTGGTAAATTGATAGTGGGGCAAGCTCTCACATGACAAGCCACAAAGGACATTTTTCTCATCTCTCTTCCTATAATAGTTCAAAGAAGCTCATTCACACTACTAATGATCTTGAATGCAAAATAGAGGGGATAGGATGTGTTCTTACGGTTCTTGGATCTTCCAAGATTTTGAAACTTCATGATATTCTATGTGTCTAACATCACTAAAAACTTATTGAGTGTTGGTGGGCAAATGTTGAATGGTGGATTTCAAGTTCAATTTGAAGTTGATACTTGGTTAATCAAGATGGGTGGAGTAGTTGGTGCAAGAGGGACAAGATTTGTGAGGCTTTTTGAGTTGGATGCTAATGTTGATTGTAACATTTTCTTGATGGCTAAGGTAGAATTTTGTCAAGTTGAGTTATGGCACAAGAGATTGAGCCATTTCATCTACAAATCCATGGAGTCAATGTGTAGAGAGGAGAAGGTCCTTATGCCAAAGGCATTGTCAAAGTGTGGTAAAGCATGTGCTTTGGCAAAAGCACACCAAATGTCTTTTGAGATATTTTTCTAAGTCATCTAATGTTTTGCAACTTATTCACTTAGATTTGCACTTTTCAAGTAGCAAAAGTAATGGAGGAGCCACTAAGTTTGTCTCTTTTATAGATGATCATAGTAGATTTACTTGGATGTATCTTTTGTCTTCAGAAGCTATGGTGTTTGGAACTTTCATCAAGTTCAAAGCACTTGTTGAAAAGCAATTTGGCACTACCATCAAGATGCTAATGGAGGTGGAGAATACATCTCCAACAATTTCAAAGAGTTTTGTGATCAAAATGGCATCAAGGAGGAGTATTCATGCCCCTATAGACCTCAAAAAAATGCAGGACCAAATAAAACCAAGATGGATCAATCAATATGTCCAAGACTCGGCTATGTGAAAAACGATACGCTCAAATCAAAAGCTTGGATTATGAAGAGGCTTTTACACCCATGGCAAAATTGACAACAATAAGAATCTTGATTGCTATGTCTTCACATTTCAATTGAATGCTTTTTCAAATGGACGATTTTTTTTCACGGAGCAGCCTACGGAGAAGAATATAAGGTTTGCTTGCCAACAAAAAAGTGTGTATGACTTGAAGCAAGCACCTAGATCTTTGCATTCTGGACTTAATGCCTATCTTGAACTCTAACGAAAGATCTATCTTGACTTTCTCGACAATACTATCACCACTAAGGATGATCTTATCAACATAGATTAACGAGAGTACAATACCATGACCATCAAACTTAAGATATAAGCTAGGATCATATTCACTTTGGGAGAAACCAAGTGAAATAAGATAATCATGTAGTCTTGAATTCGAAGAAATAGAGGCTTGTGTCAAGCCATAGATGCTCATTTGTAGATGACTAACCTTGTCCTCCAGGGCTGCTCCATGAAGATGTCTTCTTCCAAGAACCCATTAAGAAATGCATTTGACACATCTATTTGACAAAGCATTCATCCAAAATGAGAGGCAAGAGCAAGAATTAACGTTATTGTGGCCACGGGTGAAAAGGTCTCCACATAATCTATGCCCTCCACTTGGGCATATCCCTCGGCAACTAGCCTTGCCTTGTGTTTGCTTATGTTTCCATTTGAATTTAGCTTGAGTTTGAACACCCATTTACATCCTATCACATTCTTAGAAGGTCTGTCAACAAGGATCCAAGTGCCATTATGCATCAAAGCATTATACTCATCTAGCATAGCTTGGTACCATTCTTTTGAACTCGAAGCATCTTCTACTTTTGAAGGTTCATCAAAACTTGACATAAGAGCAAAAGACTTTGAACTTATTGGAGATATACTCTCCTCCATTATCACTTCTAAAGATCTTTATGCTTTGATTATGATTCTTCTCAACAAAAGTTTTGAACTTGGCAAAGTTTTCAAATACTTGAGCCTTGGAAGAAAGTAAGAAAATCCAACAATATCTTGAAAAGTCATCTATGAATGTTACAAACTGAAGCTCCACCATTTCACTTAGTGCTAGCAAAGTGAACATCCGAATGTATCAGCTCAAGAGGATGAGATATTTTAGTAATAGAACTTGGAAAAGCCTTCTTATGTGCCTTGGATAGTGCAGGCTGCAATAGTAGCATTTGATCTTGGACTTGTCCTTCTTGGTCTTGCTTTTAGTTGAACTTGAAGTTCCATCTTGATCCTCAATCTTTGCTTGATTTTTCTTGAATGTAGCTCCCTTGCTCTTGGCTTTTCCCTTGCTCTTGATGAAGAGTGCTTGATCATCTCCATCATGGATAGAAAGCCTATCCATCCTTGCATTGAAGTGTTTGTTGTCTCCTATTCTCCTCGTCCATGAGGACACCTTGGAGGTCTTCAAGTGATGGCAACTTGCTCATTACGACATATCCTTGTACCAAGTTAGAGAAATATATACAAAGGCCATTCAATATTAGTTGTACAAGCTCATTTTCCTTTATAGATTTTCCTATAAACTTAAAGTTCTTTGTTTAACTCCTTGACCCTTAGAACATATGAATGAGCCTCCCTTCTTTTGGTAGCTTTGAAAGATTTGATGCTTCAAGGCAAGCAACCTTGTAGTATTCTTTGATTCATAAAACTTTTGAAGGGATTCCCAAGCCTCTTGCGCTACTCTCCTACTTCCTTTCATTGGCTACATTCATTTTATTACAATGAAGAGTTAGTTTGCACTTCTTTTTGTATTTAGTGTATTCTTGAGGGTGGATAGGCTCATCCTCCTCCCCACTCACTATGTCCATCAAATATTGCATTCAAGGATTGATTCCATTCTTAGTTTCCAAATAGAATAGTTTGATTTGTTCAACCTATCACTAGAATCCAGAAAATAAGCATTCATAAAATCCACCCTCCTCTAAACAAGAGATTGATTCTATAAGAATGGATACACAATAGAAATGATGCAAGTACTAACTATCCCACTATCCAGGGACCTGAGAATGATCAACAAATGAATTCCCAACAATATGTTGTTTGATCTTGAGCTCAATCAATTCTGTTGAAAAAGATACGAAATGAAATTAGCTTGCTTGATGTAGAAAAATGACCCAAATAGATTCCTCCTTGATCTAAACTTCACAAGGCTTATAAAAGTCCAACCACCTTAAAAAAACATGATCTAATTGCACATAAATGACACTCTAAATCACTCTTATAAAATTAGGTTTAACCTTTATATAATAATCAAAATAATCTACTTTCCAAGCACAAGCTACAAAGATCACAATTTTGACAAAAAATTGATCTTAATGATAAGTAAATGCAAATTGCTCTAGACTGAACCTGAATCACTCTTAGGAGGTCTCTCATACACCCGAGAATAGCCAAAATCAGATCCAAAATGTTTGATCCTTCTAGCTCTTCAATGCTTGAATGCTACTTCTTGAGATTGTCTCCAAAACTCGTCTTGAATCACATGTGAGAATACTAATTTGATCTTGTAGATAAAAAATGACTTGAACATGGTTTTAGAAGCCTAAACACCTTTTGATCAGATCCTACCAGGACTCGATTTTATCAATAATGGGAATACTAATCATAGATTATCATAAAGAATCAATCAATGATATGAATTGATCAAAATCTATGATGGTAGTGAATCAAATTGCAAGAATTTAGTTCATTTCATAACCTAGCTCTGATACCATGTTGAAAATGTAGCAAAAAGACTTTAATAAATGTTTTAAATGATGGAGAAAGTGCTTCAAATGTATCCAATTGAGATCCTATAGCAAAATCACCAGCCAATTTAGTGTTTCCTAGCTTCACCTTGGCTTGAACTTCACTTTTAAGGCTCAAATTCTTGCAATATCCTTCACATGTGTGAAAGTACGGACTGCCACAAGCAAAGTACAATACCTTAACTTGCTAATCAATCCCACAATTGCAAAGCACTCAACACAACTAGAAAATATCAAGCACATGGATCACCAACAACATTGGTAGATGGGAAACCAAATTTTTACTCATAATTTGGTGGAAAAACCATCACATATTTATACATTACTAGCTCGGATATGAGCATTTTAGGGCTGCTCATACCTGCTCAAACTCATGGTGGATCATGTATATATAGGTGATATCTCTCACCGAAATCAATGAAGCAATTTCATAATTTTCCTCTCATATTGGTGCAATTGCTCTCTATGTTCATAATTTTTTGAGTGCTTGTGATTTCTGATCATTATTGGAGTGTGTGAGGGTTTGGTGTACTGTACTCAGAATGTGGGAGGCTGTACATCACACGTGTGGAGCTTTCTTCAAGGATTTGGGCCATTTAGTCAGGTTTAAGCATATATATTAATGGTGCACGTTGTGCTGATATTAATCATAATCTATTGCTTCTCTAATCATTTCAAGTAAATTAGGGTCCTATTTTGTTGCTATTTTAATAGATAAGCCCTAAAATGCTCAGATCCGAGCTAGTAATGTATAAATATGTGATGGTTTTTCCACCAAATTATGAGTAAAAATTTTGTTTTCCATCTACCAATGTTATTTTTGGTAGCTTTTACACTGTTGAGAGATCTACATGATTCCAACTCTAACTTGGGAGGGATGCAAGATCCACCCAAATTAGCATTAGGGATAGGGTTAGGGCTCCACCAATAATCTCTTTATCCAAAGTACCTCCTTTGTAATGGCTGTCAAGGCTTCATACTCGGCCTCGTTTGAAGATAGAGATATAGTTTCTTGCTTTTTGGAAAGCCATGAAACCACACCTTCTCCTATGAAAGTTGAATAGGCACTTGTTGATCTTCTATCTCTCTTGTCCCCTGCAAAATCTGAATCACTAAATGCATGAAGGTTAATCACATCTCCTCTACATAAAATTCCAAAATCCAATGTACTCGAGATGTATCTTAAATTCTTCTTGGCCCTTTTCCAATGGATATTCGATGGTTCTTGCATGAATTGGCTCAACCTACATACACTAAAGCTAAGATATGGTCTACTTATAGTGATCCACATTAAGGAGCCTATAAGCTGCCTAAACAAAGTGATGTCCATGAAGGATCTTTCATCATCTTCATTTGGCACTTTTACGTCTTGCTCCATTGGTGTGTCAACACTTTTGCACTTTTCCATCTTAAACTTTTTCAAAAGACTTTGAGCCCCTAGGTCTACCATCTTGAACTTTAAAGATAGATCTAACTTGATTTTTTCAATACCATCAATACTATTTCCACTAGTGATGATGTCATCAACATAAATGAGTAAAAGTACAGTACCAACATCATCAAACTTAATGTAAATAGTGGGACCATATCCACTTTGAACAAAAGAAAGTGAAATAAGATAGCAATGCAATCTTGAATTCCAAGATCTTGAGGGTTGTTGCAAGCCATAGATGCCTCTTTGGAGATGGCACACTTTGTCCTCCATTCCATGCTTGATGAATCATTGTGGATGCTCCATATAGATATCCTCTTCCAAAAAACCATTCAAGAGGGCATTAGAGACATCCATTTGACATAGGATCCATCCAAAGTGCGATGCAAGTGCAATGATTAGCCGTGTCATGACCATCTTGGCCACGGGTGCAAAAGTTTTCTCATAGTCTATCCCTTTCTCTTGAGCATAGCCTTTTGCAAATAATCTTGCTTTATGTTTGTTAACACCATTTGAGTTCAACTTAAGCTTGAAGACCCATTTGCATCCTATTACATTCCTTTGAGGTCTATCAACAAGCAACCAAGTTTCACTCTCAATCAAGGCATCATATTTATCCAATATAGCTTTATACTATTCTTTGGAGTTCAATGCTTCTTCAAGATTAGATGGTTCTTCAAAACTAGATAAAGCATAAGAAGTGGATGAAATACCCTCGGTTTGCTGCCCTCTTCCTTGATATGTGAGCTTTGATGGCTCCACTTTTGCCCTTGAAGATCTCCTTGGCGTGATAGGAGGTTTTGGTGGATGCTCCTCCATGAACTTCTCCTCAAAATCAAGATCTTGCTCCTCGGCCATGGAGGATCCTAAGCAAAGGGGAATGCTACCAAGTCCTTCAATTTTGCAAGCTTCATCATTTGTTGTATAGATAGATTTTATAGGTCCATCATAAGATAAGAGAGAAGAGAAAAACTCCCTTTTGCTAGTCATGTGTGAACCTACTCTTGAATCGATCCATCAAGGATCTTCTTCCTTGAAGCTTAAGCTTGTTGAAGAGAATATGGACATCATGAGGGAGTCCTCATGTGAACTCTTCTCCTCCTCCTTTTTGCTTATGTTGGCTTGGCTTTGATCTGGCTTCCTCTTGAAGCATTCTGAGGCATAGTGCCCCATCTTGCTACAATAGTAGCACTTTACCTCTTGGACTTGTCCTTCTTGACTTTGGTAGTTAATGGAGATGGCTTTGAGGGTCCATCTTGATCCTCAAGCTTTGTTGAAACCTTCTTGGATGTTGCTCCTTTGTCTTGTAACTTCCCTTTGCCTTTGCTAAAGCGATCTTGGTCATCTCCACCTTCGATAGAAAGTCTATCCATCCTCTCTTGCATTTTGCTCCTTCTTGACTCCTCGGCCATGAGTGTGCCTTGAAGCTCCTCAAGTATGGGTAGCTTACCCATAATTACATATCCCTGGACCAAATTTTCAGATTCAAAGCTTAGTCCATTCAAGATAAGTTGAACAAGCTCTTCATCCTTGATAGGATCACCTATGAAGGCTACTTCCTTGTTCAATTCTTTCACTCTTAAGACAAAAGTATGTGCACTCTCTCCTTTCTTTTGATAGCTTCTATAGATTTGATTTTTCAAAGATAACATCCTTGTTTGGTTCTTGGATTCATAGAACTTTTGCAAAGTCTCCCAAGCATCTTGAGCCGAAGTGCAATATTGCACTACATTGTATAAAAGTTAATTTTGCAGTAGCAACATTCATTTTTATACAATGTAGTGCAATATTGCACCTCTTGTTGTATTTGGCTTTCTCTTGAGGGTGAACATGTTCATCCTCCTTGCCATTTACAATATCCATTAGATCTTGCATAATCATGATGGATTCCAATCTAACTTTCCATATGAAATGGTTAGTTTTGTTAAGCCTTTCATTAGTGTCCAAAAGGAATGCATTTAGAGATGCCATTTCTTCTCCTAATCAAGGACTTGACACAAATAAAGACTAATTGTATTGATTTGATTGAAGATCTACCTTATCCCAGTTCTTAGGGATCTGAAAAGATCAGCAATAGACTTCCTATAAATATCTAAGAATGATCTTGAACAAAATCAAATCATAGAATACTAGAAACAATGCATTTGCTTGATTGAAGTAGAAAAAACTAGTAGAATTGTCCCTCTTTCCACAAAGAACATAAAAGCTTCCCAACGATCTGATCAAGAGTGAATCTCAGCAACCTAATATCCTTCCAGAATCACTTTCAAAATATCTAAATGGAACTTAATGAGGATGCAACACAATCTACTACCCAATCACAAGCAAAATTGATAAAAAATGATGAAAATTTGATCTAATTTGATGCATAAGTCAAGCAATGGTTGGCAATGGTTGGACTGAATCTAAACCACTTTAAAGTGTGTCCTCTACACATTAGAAGAGCCTTGAAGAGTCCCAAAATCTTTGATCTTCGCTCTCCTTAGATGTTGGAAAGCCTCTTCTATGAAATCACCTCCAAAACTCGCCTAGAAATCAATGCTTGGAGCAAGAAAAATTGCATTTTGGTAATGTGGATTGAATTCAACTTTGCCTTTGGATTTAGACACACTTGAAAATGAAATCACACAACACCAATCTCCAATGGAATTGACTCACTTGGAGCTCTAAAATCAATGCTAGATGCTAAGAATCTACACTAGATTTAGATCAAAAAATGTGATCAAATTGGATGAAAAGCAAGGATTAAGCTCATTTCAACATTTAGGCTCTGATACCATATTAAAATAACAGCAAAATGAGATCCTAATTCACTTGAAAGATAAGCAATAGAATATGATTCCATAATGTTAGCACAACTTGCACAAAGCATTTGCCATGATCACCCTCAACATCAAGGATACTCAAATCAGCCACATACATGCTATTCAGACTGCTAAGGATGCAGTGAATATCCTAGCAACTCTCTACGACATCAGAGACGTTACGTCCAAGCTTTATGTGAGAAAGAAATTCTTCACCCTCAAAGTCTACCTGAAGCCTATGAAAATTGGGTAATGGCAATTTCTACCCAGGAGCACCTTACTCTATCAAGAGTAATTTCGCTGCTCCTGCAAGAGGAAATCAGAAGATCAACATCCTCATCAGGTTTTTAGGATCGGATCCTCAAGCTCCGTATTCTAAAAATCAGAAGTTTAGATCCAATAGATCTACAAAGTCAGGCTCTACTAACAAGAAGAGCAACATGTAGGCTGGACCAAATTACGGTTCAGGATTGAATTCAAGCTCTTCATCATTCCAACCAGCGCAGAAACTTTTTTGCGAATACTGTAAGAGGATTGGCCACAAAATCAAGGACTACCGAACTTTGAAGTACAACAACGAAAAGAAGAAGCAGTTCCAACAACAAGCACATAGTGCTACAACCAGTCACTCAAATCAGCAACAACAAGAAGAAGAAGATGAAGCAACTTTCATGACCAAAGTCGGTGAACAACATGATATCGATTCCTAGTATCTAGTCTCCGGAGCAACTCAACACATGACTCACCATCGTGACTGGTTCAAAGACTATAAGTCATTCACCTACTCTTGAGTTGTGCAACTTGGAGATAACTCATCATATTCAATCGAAGGTGAAGGAACAGTCAGAGTTGAATTCAAAAGAGATAAAGTCAAGTTGTTGTCCAACATTCTCCATGTACCAAATCTGACCAGGAATCTGCTCTCAGTTAGCGGAATCACCGATTCAGATCGGAGGGTCAAACTTGATACAGAAGACTGCACAATTCTTGACAAATCCCGGAAGGTTCTAGCCTACAGAAGGAGAAGCAGCTATCTATACAAACTCAGCCATTATTTGCATGCATAATGCAAAGCTTCTCTACTCACTTTGTTCAATGTATGTCTAGTGAACGAATGAATCTTTCAAGAGGAATGCTCATCACCATGATCTTGAATACAAATCTTGACTCAAAGGAAAGAAAATAATTGACTCTTTGCTTTCCTTGTTGTGGGAGTAGTTGAATGTCTATTAGATTAAGGGAGCCAAGCTCTTAATATTTGATGTTATATTTCATACACTAATGACATTAATGATATATTAGGTAGACATAGCAACAAAAGATCCAAGAGTATGCGTGATAAGAACACATCTTCTCTCGAGCTTGGTTTTTTAGAACATGTAAGACTCTTGGGCCATGGGGCATCTCACCAAACACCTTTTGGGCAGAAGCTTGTAGCCCAGCTATGCACATCCTGAATCGGTGTTCTACAAAATCCGTGGAAGGTACAATCACTTGCTGTAGCCAAGGCCATTAAATGCATAAAGTCTTGGATGGGCTCATGCCTTAAAAGCACGTATATGTGTAATATTTCCTCCACTACCATCAAGGATAAACTTTGAAAATGATGAAAGTAAAATGTCAATTCTAAGAAGAATATTTGATAAAGTTTTCACACATTTGAGGATCTTGGTGCTAAAGCTTTGTGGATTTGAGAATTTCTTTGGCCGAGTTTTCTTAAATTGAATAAAGTTATTTAGGAGACAATTCTAACTATACATCATTAAGGTTCAAGTTAGTGAAGTTCATATGGTCTACTCTAAAACTTGACATAAAAATTGGGAATTATGCCCTTGTCTAAAAATTTTGTGAACAACATCTTCAACGCTCGGGATTATTTGGAGATAACACGATAAGGCGTCCCTTTATGCTACATAAAGGGCATATTTTTGAGCCACCCTTCATGTTGCATAAAAGACACGTTATTAAGACCTCATGGTGTGCTTCAAAAAGGACACATTTAAGATAATTTTAAGATTGCTCTTTTATGTTGCACAAAGAGTACACTTTTAAATTGCCCTTTATTTAGAATAATGGGTATGCTATAACATTATGCTACATAAATGGTACATTTTTTTAACCAACTTTTATGTTGCACAAACGTAAGTTGAGTGTAGAGTATGTAACTCATCAATAACATTCAGATATCACATCAAAAAACAAATGCTCACTTTGCTGCTGTATTACAAAAGATGGCTAAAATGTAAAAATGAGTGGAATTGATCAAGATTTTGCAATAAACCATCAAGAGAAATTTCAAATAATAGTGAAAAGAAATGACAACATTCTTGCTATGGTTGAGGTTGAGGAAGATTGGTGTCTCAATCACATTTAATCGGAACTAGACATCTTGTAATTTGATCTACCTCAGTACTATCAATTTCCATTGAATGGTGTAAAGGTACGTTATGCCACAGAAAAATTTCATTTTTTTCTATTTCATAGTGAATAAGTTTAACAAGAGTAACGAACTTAAACAATTTCTCATGTGCATGTAAGAGCAAGGTAGGAAGAGCATATAAAATGCACAGACATAGGAACAATTCTGAATCATCCAATTTAAATGAGACAAACATTTTTCTCAAACTGATATGATTATCTCTAATATTGAGAGTGATAAGGGCGAAGGCCTTCTCATCCTTTTTCTTCCATTTGGTAATGGTTGTCGGATCTGCAATAGGCTTTATCTAAGTACCTTCAACAACTTCCCAAAGCTCTTTCGCTTGTAGGATCACCCTCATTTTGAGTTTCCATAAGTGATAGTTGTCGCCATCCAACTTTTCAATAGAGTTCGAAGATGACGCATCCATCGTAGACAAATCTGATATTGAAAATCTAAAAATGAAGATAAACTCTTTGAACTAGTTACCAAAGCTATGATTTAGCTCTGATACCATGTTGGAAAAATAAGCTGTATATCAGTCAAATAACTATTTGACAATGATAGTTCCATTAACTATTCAACAACAAACTTTGATAGTTGATAGTAGAAATTATAGCTAATGTAATAACAAAAGTAAATCAATACTACCCTAAACATAGCTTATTATCATTCACAAGTGCAAAAAATGAACGAGAAAGATCGCTTCATTGCCAATTATCAGAACTTCAATCATAATAGCATGAATAACAAAAATAGTAGAACAAGACAAAACCATGTGTCAAATCGTCGAATGTAGTTTGCATTGCTAAGTGATGAAAATACATCCATTGTCTAGTCTGATTACACTATAATAATAGTACATCTAATTCTACTATAAATTTTGCTCTTACACAAGTTGTAATCGCAATAGCTTATCAATGATCAGTCTACGCCTATTACGAAATAGAGAATGAATACTCGATGAACAACTTGAAGAACAACTATTGAACTTGTTGTTGATGATTGAAATGAACTAATCCAACAATCTATTTATAGTTGTTGATAATACGGGGTTCGACCCAAAATATGTATTGGATAAGACTCCACTATCCAATCTGCTTTAGTTGTTATTTAATAACCCTCAACAATTGATTGAACTCTATGTTGACAATACATGTATTTTTATAAATGACAAGTGAAAAAATAGACTAATATTTGTTAATTTTACATGTGTGGATTGTCCACAACATGTACTTGTGATCTCCTAAGGTGTGTAGATGCACCAAGATCAAGACTAGATTGAGATTCAAGATCAATCTTAGATCCTATGGCAAAAACACACTACTACATGCATTCAATCACTTCCAACTCTCACTCACACGTGTGGGAAGTATTCAAAAAATTATTCTAAGTAAAAACAAGCTGCTCTCCTTGGGTAGAGAGAGAAAGCTAGAAATCCAATAACACTCAAAATCCACATAATCACCAAATCAATTAGATCCAAAATGAGGAGTACAATGATACTAGTAGATCCACGAGCTACCACTATGTTTAACTATGATTGGACCACACTTTGTCACCTCTTAATCCTATTGGACCATTGATCCATGCACCTCTTAATTCTATTGGACTATATTCAAGCACACCTCAAATTCCTATTGGACCTCACATGGTTCCACCTCTAGATCCTATTGGACCTCTTAGAATTCATCAAACAAAGGCATTACACTTGTCTACAATCTAATTGGCACGAGTTTAGCATCTTACTCTATTTTGGCTCAATAGTGGCATTACAAGTGGAAATGCATAATTTGCCATCTATGCGGCATTACACTTGTCTACAATCTAATTGGCACGAGTTTAGCATCTTACTCTATTTTGGCTCAATAGTGGCATTACAAGTGGAAATGCATAATTTGCCATCTATGCCAAATTTGTTCCTATCAACATCCTACACCTAGATGCTTGATGTAAAAAGCATAAGACCCCTATATCTAGCATAGATAATCTTTTTCAATTCTTCACACTCCTCCTAAAAATTTATCTATGAAGATTTGAGCATTGATCTTGATATAACTCCAAGATTAGATCTATGCTTGATGAAAGCACTTTTGCTCAAAGGCTTGGTGAGTAGATCAGCAATACAAGAGGACGAGTTGACATGCTCCAAATAGATTTCTTCTCCAATAAGCTTTTCTCTCACAAAATGGTGTGCCACTTCTATATGCTTGCCTCTTGCATGAAATATGGGATTATTGGCAAGAGCTTGAACCGAGATGTTATCACACTTCATCATTGGTAGATCATCTTCCTTGATGCACTTTAGCTCCATTAGTAACCTCTTGATCCAAAGCACCTCTTTGGTAGTTGTAGTGAGTGCTTTGTACTCGGCCTCACATGAAGAGAGATATATAGTATCTTGATTTTTGGAAAGCCAAGAGATTAGATTGCCTCCAAGAAATATAGCCCATAAGGTTCAAAGATTAGATTGATAATGACCAAAGAGCCTTATTCAAATTTAAACATTGTAAGATACAATGTCACTGTAAGCAGCATTCAATCGAAGATATAAACCATTCTTCAGGCAGATGGCTCAAACTTCTTGGCCTAGAAAGTGAAGACATCACTTATCCTAAGAGGAGAAGCACTATGGACCTGGGTGGGCGGGACCGAAGAGATTCCAGCCAATGCTAAGCACTACGATGACAGACAAGAATCTGACCAATCTCTATACAACGACAAAGATCAACGCAAGAAGAAACCTCATCCTAAGAGGGAGTCATCTCAAAGACCAGACCGCAGTCAACAAAGAGAAGGCGACGAAGAAGAAAGATCAAAGGCACCTCCTCAGCACTGAAGAGTGTGATGTGCTCTGATACCACTGAAGAGAAGGAAGGAAGAAGAAATCGTGAAACAGTCATGAAACTGTCGCGACCGCGACTCAAGCACGACTCAATGCAATTCGGATGGAGTTTAGATGCGATCGCTGTACTCTGCCGGCTGAATCACTCCTACAGTCCTCCAGAATGTAGTCAAGGACTGCCGATCTACGTTTATAAAATTAATACAACATTCAACATAGTTTCAACCAAGGTGAGGAATTGAAATGAGCAAGAAAACTTAGACACACGAATAGAAGCAAGACACATTTGCATTCAAGATCAGACATGACAAGAAAATCATCTATATTGATCTTTCTCTGATTCTTCAAGCACTGCATGCAAATCCACGCAGTGCGCTGGCGTGGGAGAAACACGGTTCTCTCATGAGTGATCGTCTCGCTTTACTAGCGGACAGTTGGATCTACAGATCTCAAGCAAAATTGTGTTCGCACGCAGGCATACATGTATTCTATAATTTCGTCTTGATTGCTTACTAGCGTCAGACTACTTCATTACACTGTATGTGTGCTCTGTCGTCATGGTATCAAGTATCATCCAGCAAGTATATAGTCGCTCTATGTAACTTTTAAATTAGAGTGACTAAGCATCTACAACTAATCAGGAAATTACAAGAGTGGCAAATTAGCCACAATCTAAGGTGCATCTGCTGATGCCATGCCATCAGATCAAACATCTATACTTCTGGTTACTTGCATGATCTCGGTAGTACTCTTTAGAGCGTGAAAGCAGGAGAAGGTTTTACGACGTTGGTTTCGTTTCCACCGTTGGTTTCGTTTCCATCGTTGGTTCCGTTTCCCTCGTCGGTTTCATTTTGGTCGTTTGCCTTTTCTTGTACTGGACTGCAAAAGATTCTCGTGCCAGACTGCAAAAGATTTCTATTCGTGAATCTTTCGTGTTCGCGAACCATTCGTGTTCGTCTCCTTTGACTTTCATGTTCGTGAACCGTTCGTCTTCGTGTTTCACATCAGGCAGAGGGCTGAAAGCTAGCAAGGCTTTGTAGTTAGAAATGTTTTGTTTCTTCAGCTCTCTCTCAAAGTATGATAGCTTTATGATCCCAAGACTGCTCCTCTATCTCTTACAAGGTCCTTTTGTTAAAATTGGCAAAAGCTAACTTGATCAAATCTTGTAAATACCATTATGAGTAGTACATATCATCATTAGACATGTGTGGAGCCTGTTCTTATGTGTGAAATAAATGCATTTATCATTTAGATGAGTCATATAGGTTGTACATACCATTTCATTTAAGATCTAGTGGCTAAAATGGCCAAAATCTAGTTTTCTAGCTATATGCCACTTGGCATCGTTTTATTGGTAGGAAAAGCTATTTCACATGGATAGGAGTGATATCACACGTGCCAAGGACTGCTCACATGTGTGAAAACATCAGTAGTAGGTGAGATCCAACTTGTAGTAGATATTTGTGCAAGTCCCTATAAATTAGGAAAATTGCCTAAAATCAAGGGAGGTGGCTATAAGTTAGGAAACTTGGTCCATGTGCCATATTGATGATTATTGGTGGATCCTTTGATGAGTAGGCACTCTCACACATGCCAAATTAGTTGAGTAAGCATCAGCTCTTGTGTATATATGGTGGCTCATATGGCCATAATTGACGAGAAAGCTAAATCTTGGTTTTGGTGCATTTCTTGAGTAATCTCTCCATTTGTCTTGTGATTTTATGCTTCTAATCTAAGCTTAGTGTACTTCATTATTTGCTGGTAGTCCATACTTTGACAGGTCTTCACATGTGTGAAACCATCAAGTACAAGTTTTGATCATATTTGATTGTTCTTGTTAGATTTGTTGATGTAGATTTGATCTAGTGCTATCTAATCTTGTGTAGATTGGTAGATCAATCTAATCTAACACCCAATCACACTTGTGAATCTGATTTGGATCCATTCTTGGTCCTTTTTGCTATACTTTCACATGGTATCAGAGCCAAGTACAAGTGCATTTAAGGCATTGATCTAAACTATACCCAGATTGGCAGGTTTTTGAGAACAAGCTAATATTGAGGTAGTGAGGCTGAATGGATAGCTAGAACCATCATATTTGTACCAAATCTTGCTGTGGGCTGCAGGTGTACTTTCCACACGTGTGGGGCCATACAGGACCTGTTTTTTACAGTAAAATTCAATTTGGTGCATTTTGAGCTTCATACACGCAATTTTGAGTCAATTTAGTGCATTTTTCAAGCTTTCACTTGCATTGTTTCTATTCCATTGATTTGTTCTTGGTTTAGATCAATCATATAGATGGATTAAAGCTTGTTTACAGTACATTGAAGTTGATTCTCTTATTTTTTGAGTGTACATTGAAGTTGAGAGAGAAAGAGTGCTATAAACCAAAGATTAAGGAGTGATTTGCAAGGGGGGAGATTGAAATCCATTATACCTTCATTCTAGATTTGTTCAAGAGTGAAACTAGAAGCATCTAAATGCTAGAAGACACTCTTGGATCAGTCCTCCAAGTGAAATATTAGTGAATTTCTAAAGCACAAACACTCATAAAGGCAAAATCTACCTATACAAGGTGATAAGAATTGCTGGCAAGTACTAGGAGAAAATTTTGAGATCCAAGTCACATTGTTCACCCCTACTCAAGTGTGTGAGTTGGTTTTTGGCTTGAATTAAAGTCATAAAGGTGAGTGAGGCATATGTGTTGTGGTTGATCCAAAATTTTCAAGAGATCCTTCCTTTGTAGAGGGCAAGAACTAGTAACTCAATTCCTGACTTTGGTGGAAAAATTGTCTTCTTCATTGTGATCAAATCTTGCTAAGTGGCATTAGCTCTTTGTAAGCAAATATCTTAGTGAGAGAGAAGTATTACATTTCTAAAAATTTGAATTTCATTCCAACTCTAAAGAGGTAGAGTCATTGGTACTTGGTGGAGTCCAATAGGGGTGAATGAATTCAATTTTTTGAGAAAAATTTTGACATTATATGTATGAAACTCACTTAAGTTTTATTCAACTTTCTTTGTGAGAGTGTGAGGGTCAAGTTGTGATCCCATTGGGAGTCTAGAACAGGGAGGAGTCCATATTTGAGTGTTCATACATGATTGGGATCTTTGTGAATCTCTAGATGTCTAATTTTAAAGCTTGGTGAAAAATTATTGACATAGATTGTTATCAAACCATTTCATGTCCATTCCAAATCTCAAGAGTGAGATTCTTTGGGTCAAGAGGGATTCCAAAAGGGGTGATTGGATCTGATCTTTGTGTGTTTGAATCAAGTATACATGTCAAGTTTTTGTGATCTAGTGTAGATCCTTTTTTTTGTGAAAATTAGTGGTTTAATTTGTTGTCAAATCAAATCAAATTCAATCCAAATCTCAAGAGTGAGATTATTTGGGTCAAGAGTGATTTTAAAAGAAGTGACTAAGTTTTTTTTAAATATTTGAAACAAAATCCATACTTTGTTCAAGAATCTCAAAAGTTGAGAGAACTAGTCAAGAGAAAAGGAAAATCTAGGTGTCAAGTCTTTTCAAATCCATTCCAACTCTCAAGAGGAAGATTCATTGGTATTTGTTGAGTCCAATAGGGGTGTTTGGATCTGATTTTTGTGATTTGATAGAGTGCTTTTGTCTTAGATATCAAAGAAAAGAATAGTTTCCAATTGATTAGGTTGAAAGAGATATGATTCAAAATTTGTGGTCTAGATCTTGTGTAGATCCTTCTAGATTGCTGAATGTGTTCAAATCTAGTTTCTTGAGAGTCACAAATCACATTTTGAGAAGTCATATCACTAGGTTTTACTTCCTCATCATGGCATCAATAGGTGGCAACCTATTGGAGGCAAGTAAGGATCCTAAATGCAACCTTTGTGGCAAGAGAGATTGTTTTGTCTCAAGATTCTACAAAATGAAGATCAATCCATTCAAGGAGAACCAAAGCAAGGGGGCCGAGGTGAAGGATGGAGCTTCAAGTTCAAAGTGCAAAGGCAAGAAGGACAAATCCAAGGAAAGGTGTTTCCTTTGTGGAAAGATGCATGAGGCTTGGAGTCTCACAAGGACTTACAAGATTTGTCTTCAAAAGTCCATCATCACACATTTCAAACCTTTTGAAGTTTTGCATTTGAAAGTGAATTTTTTGGTTCAAGATGCAAAGATAAATGTCACTTTCATTAATGTCACTTGGATTTATTTCATGTCCTTGGAAAGCATTTTGCTTAGAACTTTAGAAAAGTTCAAATTTATTGTTATGATCCAAGAGAAACCAAGAAAGATTAAGGAGAATCACAAAATGAAAATAGTTTCATTTATGCTCTCATGAAATCTTATGAAGAACTATTTTGCTTTGAAGAGATTTTTGTATCTCAAAGGTGGATTAAGGCAATACTAGTTGAGTTTGATGCCTTAATAGATAGCAAAGCATGTTTTCCTTGTAAACTTACATTGAATATGAAGTCAAGGAAATGGAAATGTCTTCATAATGTATTTTTTGTTGGTTTCAATAAGGTCATGAATGATGTGTTCATTCATAATGTTGAAGATTGTAAATTTTCAATTTTAAAGGCAAGTTGTAAACTTCTTATGAGAATAAGTGAAGCATCCAAAGTGGACACTTATATCCATAAGCAAGTAGTTAGCCTTATTGAGATGGAAATACTTCTTGATTTCAATATAAGAAAAATCATGCCAAGTTGTGGTGATTTTTGGACTTATGGTTCTAGCATAAGTAATGTTGATAATCATATGAAGTGCACATTATATGATCATGTTTGTTGTGATCATTTTAAGACATGGAGGTCTCGGATTTCCATCAAGGAGGAGCACCAAGGAGTTGATCTTGAGGAGTCATCTCAAGGTTCAAGTGTGCCAAGGATTGAGGAGGAGAGTCCTTCTCAAGTTGTGATTACAAGAAGAATATCAAGAGACATGGTTGAGCTCATATGGCTCACATTTCAAGGGAAAGAGGACCACATTTCAAGTGGTATACATCTCATGCTTGCTTCTCTTATGTCATTTGGTGAATCAATTTGCTTAAGTGAGACTTTTGCATCTCAAAGTTGGAGTAAAGCAATACTAGTTGAGTATGGTGTCTCTCTTGAGAAATAGTTGATGTTCTTAATGATATGAAATTGATATTATTTCAACTAAAAAGCAAATGGTTATCTCATCAAATGTATGTTCTTGAGTCTTGCAAGAGCAAGAGTGAGTTGTCCACTCATAGTATGAAAAATTGTCTTTTTTCATGTATTGAGGCAAATTGTAAACTCCTTATGAGAGAAAGTGAATCATCCTCTAAGGAAACTTATCTCCATAATGAAGTATCTAGCCTCATTAGATATGAGATTAGCATGGTAACCAAGCATGCCAATGTTGATGAGCCTAATCCTCGAGATCTTGGTAACATGATGTTGGATCTTTGTGATCCTCATGAGTCAAGAAGGACTCTTTATTTTCTCATGGAGTTGCAGCTATTTTCAAGGAGGAGGAGCTTTTGGATCAACCATATGCTTCAAGGATGGAACAAATCAATGAAAGAGGTGCTAGGATGGTGCAAAGCTCGCAAGTTCATCAAAAAAGTCAACATCAAAGAGGCATTATCATGGATATGGTGATTTCGGATCGACATCAAGCTCATTGGCTGATCTTCACACCTTTGAGCTAGCAAGGATCTATATTTGAAGACCAATTCAGCCCATGGAGTCAATCTCAATATCATCAAGTTAGTTTTGAGGAGGAGTGTTAAAATTGGCAAAAGCTAACTTGATCAAATCTTGTAAATACCATTATGAGTAGTACATATCATCATTAGACATGTGTGGAGCCTGTTCTCACGTGTGAAATAAATGCATTTATCATTTAGATGAGTCATATAGGTTGTACATACCATTTCATTTAAGATCTAGTGGCTAAAATGGCCAAAATCTAGTTTTCTAGCTATATGCCACTTGGCATCATTTTATTGGTAGGAAAAGCTATTTCACATGGATAGGAGTGATCTCACACGTGCCAAGGACTGCTCACATGTGTGAAAACATCAGTAGTAGGTGAGATCCAACTTGTAGTAGATATTTGTACAAGTCCCTATAAATTAGGAGAATTGCCTAAAATCAAGGGAGGTGGCTATAAGCTAGGAAACTTGGTCCATGTGCCATATTGATGATTATTGGTGGATCCTTTGATGAGTAGGCACTCTCAGACGTGCCAAATCAACTGAGTAAGCATCAGCTCTTGTGTATATATGGTGGCTCATTTGGCCATAGTTGACAAGAAAGCTAAATCCTGGTTTTGGTGCATTTCTTGAGTAATCTCTCCATTTGTCTTGTGATTTTATGCTTCTAATGGTTTCTAAGCTTAGTGTACTTCATTATTTGCTGGTAGTCCGTACTCTGACAGGTCTTCACACGTGTGAAACCAGATCTAGTGCTATCTAATCTTGTGTAGATTGGTAGATCAATCTAATCTAACACCCAATCACACTTGTGGATCTGATTTGGATCCATTCTTGGTCCTTTTTGCTATACTTTCACACCTTTGTCCAGGGATTTGGTGAAGATGTCAGCAACCATGTCTTTCGTTCCGATGAAGGTGGTCTGCAGCATCTTCTTTTCAAATAGATCCCTGATCAAGTGGTACTTGATCGCAATGTGTTTCATTTTCAAATGAAACACAAGATCCTTCGTCAGATGTATTGCAGAGGTGTTGTCCATCTACAAGACTAGAGGCTCGTTCCTTGTTTTGCCCAATTTGTCCAAGAACTGCCTTAGCTAGAATATCTCATTGGCCATCTTTGCTGCTGCAACATATTCTGCTTCGCAAGATGACTGGGCCACGATGGTCTGCTTCTTGCTGACCCAGAGAACTACTACTCCTGATGCGATGGTGCATCCTCCTAAGACGCTCTTACAGTCGTCCTTGAGGGATGCCCAGCTAGCATCACTATAGGAAAGCATCCTGAAACTTGCATTACAACAATAGCACAATCCATAATCCCTCGTTAGTTGAAGATATTGCAAAATTCGTTTTGCAATCTTCCAATGTGTCAAGCCTAGATTCATGCAAAATTGGCTCATCCTGAATACTGCATAAGCAATATCAGGACGTGTGTTGTCTGCAAAGTACATCAGTGATCCTATCAGCTTCCTGTAAGGTGTGAGCTGCATTTGTTCTCTCTCTTTCTCAGTCCTTGGACAGTCATTGTTTGTCAGCATCGTCCCTGCGAGCATTGGAGTGTTTGATCCTTTGAAGTTTAGCATCCCAAAGTCCTCTAGGATCTTCTGGGTGTATGAACTGGTGAAGGTATAACTTACCTCCCTCATAGTCTCTTTCAATTCGTAAGCCTAGGTAACACCTGGCCTCTCCCAGATCCACAATCTCGAAATGTTTCGAGATGTCTGTCTTCACTTCAACGATCAACTGTTCACTCCTAGGTCGTCTACATATATAGCCACAATGATGATCTGCCCATCTGTAACTCTGACATATACATTGGAATCAACCAACAAAGGCTTGAATCCTAATGATTTTAGGGCTTGCTCTTTCTTCTTGTACCATTGTCGGACTGATTGTTATTCATTGCTCGAATGAGAGACAACTCGAAAAATTTCATTTTCATGTTCGTCCTCTGCTCTCTCTGTCATTGGCAGCAGGTCATAGTACTATCTCTCTAGAACTTCGTAGCTGACAAGATCGTCATTGGCCATTGTCCAACTCTCATCGAATCTGACATCTCTCATTGTTCTCACAGTGTTCGTGTCTGGCATGTAGACTCTATAGTATGACGAGTTGTTATAACCTACCAGAAATCCCTGTTCGGCTTTCTCATCAAGCTTCTTACGAAGCTTTTGACGTGAGACAGGTTGGATTTTCTACCCCACCATAGCTCAGGTGGTGTCATGTGAGGGACACCAGATTTGTCTGTCCTATTCTGGATGTATGCGGCTATAGCTACTGCTTCAGCCCACAGTGCCCTTGGAGCTTTCGAGTAGGCCATTATGCATCCGGCTGCTTCCATCAGGGTCATGTTCTTTCATTCAGCAACACCATTGTGCTATGGTGTGCAGGCTGTAGTTCTTCTGTGAATGATGCCATGATCATTGTAGAAGTCAGTAAAGCGATTCGAGATGTATTTGCCACCTCAATTTGTCCCGATCTGCTTAACCTTGTTGCCTATACATCTCTCAGTCCAATTCACATATTTTTTGAATTTATCATGTGCTTCAGATTTATTCTGAACAAAATACACTGGCAAATTTACTATAGTCATCAATGAAGGTTATATAGTATTTTGAACCTCCTACTGAGATCACATTGAATGGTCCGTAGATGTCAGAATGCACTAACTCCAGAATCTTAGTCGTTCTGTAGGAGTCTTTGATGAATGGAGTGCATGACATCTTGCCTTTCAAACATGCATCACAGGTGGTCAAACTGGTTGCATTCGAGATGTTGACCCCTATTATCGCTCCATGATGGCTTGCTTGGTAAAGTTCCATTGAGTTTATGTGGTAGAGTCTTATGTGCCACAGAGTGTCTGTCTGGTCATCATGAGTCTAATGCACCTGATCTACAGGTAGGCATACCTTCAAATGATATAGGTTCCCTTTCCTTCTACCTTGAGCAATCAGAGTACTGGTACTGGCGTCAATCATATTACATGCGTCGTTAGAAAACGTCACACGCATCCCTGCATCTGCTATTCTTGCTACAGAAAGCAAGTCTTGTTGCAGAGTAGGCATGAACAGAACATCTTCGAGTCGTCTGTCTCTGCCATTGGTGTTGAGCCATAGTGAACCAATACCGTTCACTTGATGTCTAGATCCATCTCCAAGAACTATGAATCTTGAAGGATCTGCACTTTTTAAATCAGACATTATTCGTCTTGATGTCACAAAGTGTGAGGTAGCTCCTGAGTCCAGAATCACCTCATGTGTGTCAAATGTTGATGCTGCACACACGTCTTCACATATATAGGCGGTCAAATAGTTTCTGTTTGTTCTTTCTTCGTCCATTTTCGAGCTCTCGGACTCCTTGACATAGGATGAGCTATTACTATTCTCCTGTCTGTTTTGTGCTGATTTGTTTCTTGGCTTTTGGCCACAATCCACGGCTGCGTGACCCTTCTTGTGACAATGAATACACTCAATCTTGAGATTGAGCCAGCATGTATCTACTGTATGCCCGTCTCTTCCTCATGCAAGTCTTCTTGTCTGCACCTTGCTGCTTCGACCTCCCTTTGCTCTTCTAGTTGCCTTTGCTAGTCCTCTCTGCTTGCTGATCACGATCCTGCCTCTGATTCGGCTCTCTCTTAGGCCTAAATTGCTTCTTGGATTTTTCTTAGAGGGCCTGGTCAGAACCATCTTTGTGATCAAGATGTTCTCTGGCCTCGACTTCCTCTCAAATCGACAATCGTCTTTTCGAGGTTCATGGTAGGATCTTTCGCGAACAAGGTTCTCGATCTTGGTAAGGCTCTGAACAGGTACGTGAGCTGCTTCTCAGCTGACACTGCATTCTCTGCTCCAGAGTTATGTAGTGATAGGAATAGATCCTTCATCTTTCTCACAAACACCAACGATAGAGACAGAAAACTTGATGATGTCCTGTACATTCCCACTTTACATAAGGATCTTCTATCTATAGCAAGAATAGTAGATGCAGGCATGCATGTAACATTCACAAACAAAACATGCAATGTGGTTGATGCCAGCACCAGTGCCCTCATCACACAAGGCAGATGTAGAGGCAACTTGTACCATCTAAAAGTACACCTACTGATAGAGCAGGCTTATCAAACCCATGAATTGATGGATCTTCTATGGCATAGGAGACCATGAACCCAATGGTGCTACACAAAGCAAGCCAACATGGCACATTCACAGGAGTGAGCATCAAAGATGCAAGTCTCATATCTTGTGATGCATGTAACAAAGGCAAGATGTCACGTACACCCTTCACCAGGGATTCCTTCAGAGCGACACAACTCTTGGAATTGATACAATCCAACATCTGTGGACCTTTTGACGTGCTCTCTGTGGGAGGTTCATGATACTACATCACCTTCATTGATGATTTCAGTAAGTTTGTCATTGTCTATTTTATCCACAACAAGTTCAAAGCTCTTGATAAGTTTACAGAGCTGATAAGTAGACAAAAAGGAAGGTAAGGTAGATTTGAGCTGACAAAGGTGGAGAATACATCTCCAACTGCTTTGTTGATGTCTGCAGCAATCATGGTGTCCTTCACAGGAAGACCACAACATACACACCACAGCATAATGGTGTGGCAGAAAGGAAGAATAGAACTCTCATGGAAACAACAAGGTGTATGATGGCCTACTCCAAGACATCAAGATCACTATGGGCTGAAGTAGTAGCCACAGCCTCCTATCTTTAGAATAGGATGGGCAAATCATTCTTCACACAACCCCACATGAACTGTGGTGGGGTAACAAACCAAATCTAGCTCATGTACATATCTTTGGATGTGTACCATATGCATACATTCCTGACAAAGTCCGCAAGAAGCTAGACAAAAAGGTCGAGCAGGGATACCTTGTAGGATATGACACACATTCATCATACTATAGGATCTATCTGTCGGAGACTAACCAAATTAAAATTGTCAGAGATGTCAAATTTGATGAAACAAGAAAGATGGTTAATGTGAAAATTGTCAACATTTCCTAGCTAGTTTGAGGCCTAAATTGGCTAAAATTGTAAATAGTTTTGGTTCTGGAGTTTCACACGTGTGAACCAGGCCACAATGTTTTTATTTACTGTATTTTTTCAGTATGATGAAGTGTCAAACTTCATACCCTTCAAAATGAGACCATTTTGATGTATTTTGGTCATATAAGCCATTTTTAGCTATTTTTCCTATATAGGGAATATCTAGGGTCAAGTACCTTCTAGAGAGAGGAGAGAGAGTCATCTTCCTCATCCATAAATAGTAGGGAAGTCGTGGAGAACAGGTTGGAGAAACCTTTTGTATGCTTCATTGAGATCAATAGATCATTGTCATTGTTTCTTCCTCCATTGAGAGCATTGTTGTGTGTATTGTCTTCAAGCTATTGTGTATGATCTTAGGTGCTTTCCAAAAGTGGTAGGCTGATGTATTATGGACTGTATAATGCTATTTTGGGCCGCACTTGATGTTTATGGAAGTTTCCATTTGTGATAAATGCTTTTTGATCAAGTTCTTTGCATTCTAGGTAGCATAGAATGTGTTGCCAATTCCTAGCTTATGTAGTTTGGAGTGCAAGCATTCAAGCCAATGATCTTGGAGTTTAGATCCACTTAGGATCTGTATTTTCACATGGTATCAGAGCTGGTTGGCTTCTATTTACAGTAAGTATTCCATTTTTGGTGATATTTGGATGTTTGATCAAGTTCTAGCATGATTTTGCATTGCTTTGTTGATCAAATCTTACTAACCTTTGTTTTGTGAGTTGAACTTGTGGATCAAAAGCATATTTAAGGTCTATTGAAGATCAGAGGCTGAAAAGAAACTATTTTGGATCAGATCATAACACCTAATCATTTGTGATTGTGAGGCTTGTGCATATTCAATACTAACAATGTTCTTTTCAATCCTATTGTTGACAATCTCCATTCTTGGATGAACACTCTCCTTAAGTGGATGAAACTTCTCCTTAAGTGGATGACAAATGCTCTTTTGAGTGAGTTGTAATTCTCCTAAAGGCTGAGCAAAGCTCCCATTTGGATGAAAGATCCCCTTTTTTGGGTGAACATATTGTAAGCTCCATTGTGAAGAGCATATTGTAAAGATTGTCATCAATTTTGGCATAAATTTTGGTGTACTTTGTTGAGCATGTAAGTAACTCTCCTTATGTAATTTGATTGGAGCATTTGCTGGAAGGTGTTAACCATTATGCAAGTGTGTTTTCAGGTTCTTAACAGGTTGAGGAACATTCTCATGTGAAGTGATCTTAGATCTACATCTAAACACCAAGATTTGACAAGATAGTGAAGCTAGTCTTGTGATTCACTAAGTGTGCTCATTCATTCACCTCTAAATCTTGTATTTATCACTTGCTGGAGTTTATAAACTTTTAGAAGTGTGGTTTACATGTGGTTTTACAGGTTGAATCAATATCTTAGTGTGTTGATCATATGTTGATCAAGTTTGTTCATTACTAGGTAATCTTGGCATCCTAGTTTTGGGTATTTTCTAAGAATGCAAGTAACTCTTCACACCATAACTTGATTTGGTCACTTGCTGGAAAGTTTGAGAGCTTAAGCAAGAGTGTTTTCAGGTTGGTTTGATTTTGTAATCCATTCTTAGTGTGTGCAAAGTGTTGCATGTGTTTCAATCTTCCTTTCTATGCTTGGAAACCATCTAGGTTCAAGATAGAAGTGTTTTAGGGTCCTAAATCTTCATAGATCTCTTTATCTATCATTTGTTGAGAGAAAAGTGAGTGCTAAGTGCTTTAGGACAGAACCTAAAAGTTGAAGAAACATTAGAATCATGGCTTCCAATGGTGGGATCATGCTAGAGTCTAGTGAAAGGTTGAGTTCATCAAACTACTCTACTTGGAAAGTGAGGATGGAGTCCTTACTTGAGTTGAATGAACTCATGGACATAGTTGCAGAAATTGAAGAGAGACCTCTCACACTTCAAGAGCAACAAAGGTTTGATAAGAAGGCCAAAAGGGCTCTTCATATCATTAAAATGAATGTTACAAATGAACTTCTCAAGGAAGTTGGAAAGTGTCAAAGGGCAAGTGAGGCATGGAATGCCTTAAAGAAGCTCTTTGAATCAAAGTCCACATCTAGGGTATTGACCCTAAGGAGACAAATATTTTCTAGTAGGCAAAGAGAGGGTGAAAGTGCTCATGCATTTATCTTGAGAGTTAAGTCCCTAAGTGATGATTTAGCATGCATTGATGAGAACATAAAAGATGGTGAAATAGTCCAAGTTATGTTGAATGGTTTGCTAAATGAACATGCTAACCTTGTGCAAAGTTTTGCCATTCAAAGAGTCTTGCCAAGTGTGGTTGACTTGCAAGAAATCTTATTGGCTGAGGAACATAGGTTGCAATCAAAGCTTGATGGTGCATCCTTGCAAGGTGGAGGTGAAGAGGCTTTCTTCACAAAAGGCAAATTCAAGGGCAAAGGTAAAGGCAAAGGAAAATGGTCCAAAGGTGGTAACTTTGATCATGATGATCACTCTTCCTCTTCCTCTTCTACTAAGAACAATAAGTCAAAGTTCAAGTGCTTTTATTGTGGGATAAAAGGTCATTTTGCAAATGAATGTTATAAGAAGAAAAGAGAGCAAGGAGAGAGGCAAGGAAATCTTACAATAGATGAGGAAGAACATAACACATGTGAATCACTTGTTATGACTTCAAGTTTGTTAGCCAACATAGATGATAATGATCCTTGGTGGATTGATAGTGGAGCCTCATCTCACATGACAAGACATAAGGAATACTTTACATCCTTATTGTCTTATGAGGGAGAAGGTAACATCATCTACACTGCAAATGATGGTCAATGTGACATCAAAGGCATAGGCACTATTCCTATTTCCCTTTCAACAAATAGGAAAGCAAATCTTGAAAATGTTTTGTACATTCCTTCAATCACTAAGAATTTGCTTAGTGTAAGTCAAATGATTGACAAAGGACTTGATGTGGAGTTCATTGGAGATGCATGTTTGATAAGTAAATGTGGATCCTTGATTGCTCAAGGTAGGAGGCATGGTAAACTTTTCAAGCTTGATGCATGTGTGATCTCTAATCATGAAGGATGTATGGCTAGGGAGCAATTGACAAACCAAGAAGTTTGGCACAAGAGGTTGGGCCATCCCAACTTCAAATCTTTGGAGGTAATGGCAAAGAAAGAGCTTGTTCTTGGTCTCCCTAAAAGTCTTGTTGCAAACAATAGTGTTTGTGAACATTGTGCCTTGTCCAAATCTCATAGACTTGCTTATTCTAGATCTACTTCTAGATCTAAAGAAGCTTTTCAACTTGTGCATTCTGATATTCATTCTTCTAGTACAACTAGCAATGGTGGGGCAAAGATGTATGCAACTTTCATTGATGACTTTAGTAGGTATACTTGGATCTATCTTCTTAAAAGTAAGGATGAAGTGTTTGCTGCATTTGTCAAGTTCAAGAATGAAATGGAAAACCAATTCAATACAAAGATCAAATGCTTAAGATCTGATAATGGAGGGGAATACACCTCAAATAGGTTCAAAGACTTTTGTATAGCACATGGGATTAAGAGGGAGATGTCTAGTCCTAGGACTCCACAACAGAATGGAGTGGCCGAGAGGAAGAATAGAACCCTTTGTGAATGTGCCAAGGCAATGAGACTACATGCTAATCTTGCTAAGTCTTTTTGGGGGGAAGCTTTAGCATGTGCTAACTATCTATGTAATAGATGGACAAGTGCTTCCTTGGATGGTAAAACTCCTCATGAGGTTCTTTATGGTAGAAGGCCGAGTGTCAAGCATTGTAGGATCTTTGGATGTACATGTTTTGTCAATATCACACTTGATGATAGAACTAAAGAAGATCCTTCATCAAAGAAGGGTGTGTTTGTTGGCTATAGTGAAGTAAGCAAGGCTTACAAAGTGTACATTCCTTCTACAAAGAAAGTTGTCATAAGTAGGGATGTCATCTTTCATGAAGAGAATGTTTCCAATGTTGTTGATGTTGATGTTGATGTGCCTACTAATCATCATGATGTGCAAGATGTCTTGGATGAAGATGGAGATGCCACTCCAAAGCAAACTTCAAGGAAGACTCAAAGGCAAAGGGCTAAGCCATCAAGGCTAACCTATGATGAAAAAGGAAAGCAAGTGGTGGACAACTCTAACTTTGCTTTTCTTACCTCTTTTGATGAACCAACTTGTGTAGGTGAAGCAATTCAAAAGAAGGAATGGATCCAAGCCATGGATCATGAGCATCAAGCACTCATCAAAAGCAACACATGGAGGTTGGTAAAGCTTCCAAAGGACAAGAAGGCAATTGGTTGTAAGTGGATCTTCAAGATCAAGACAAATCAAGATGGATCAATCAACAAGTACAAGGCAAGGTTGGTGGCAAAGGGGTATGCTCAAGAATATGGTATTGACTATGATGAGACCTTTGCACCCGTGGCAAAGATGGTAACTATTCGAATCCTAATCTCTCTTGCAACTCTTTATGATTGGGATATGTGGCAAATGGATGTTACTAATGCCTTCTTGAATGGTGATCTTGAAGAAGATATTTACATGGAGCAACCCGAGGGCTATGTTTCACATGATGAGCCTAATCATGTGTGCTATCTCCAAAAGAGTTTGTATGGGCTAAAGCAAGCACCAAGGAGTTGGTATGCTAAGCTCAATTCCTTCTTACTTTCTCAAAACTTTGTTATGAGTGAGTATGATCATTCTCTCTACTTTAGATTGAATGAAAATGATATCACTTTGCTTTTGATCTATGTTGATGACATTATCTTAAGTGGTGGTAACAATCTAGATATAGATGAAATCAAGATGGCACTCAAAAGAGAGTTTGAAATTCAAGATCTTGGTAAACTTCATTATATCTTAGGAATAGAGATTATTAGAACTTCTAAATCTACATTCATATGTCAAGAAAAGTATGTTAACTCTATTCTAAAAAGGTTTCATGTGGAAGATTGTAAAGTTGTTTCTACTCCTATGGAATCAAATGTAAAGCTAACTACAAGAAGTAATGAAAGATCCTTCAAGGACATTACTCTCTATAGAAAGCTAATAGGATCTCTTATATGGTTAACCATCACAAGACCTGATCTAAGCTTTGTGGTTGGTAAACTAAGTCAATTTATGCAAGATCCTAGTGAGGCTCATTGGAAGCTAGGAAAGAGAGTACTTAGATACATCTCGGGATCTAGAGATTTTGGCATCTTGTATGGAGGTACTACACCTAACCTTTGTGGATTTTCAGATTCAGATTTTGCAGGTGATCAAATGGATAGGAAGTCAACAAGTGCCTTTGCAATCTATCTTGGAGATGGAGTGGTCTCATGGCTATCAAAGAAGCAACCAACTATCTCTCTATCTTCCACCGAAGCCGAGTACAAGGCATTAACAACATGCACCAAGGAGATTCTTTGGATCAAGAGGATGTTATTGGATCTTCACTTGCTGGAACCAGAGAAGACTCCAATCATACTTTGTGATAACCTTTCAGCCCAAAGCTTGGCAAGCAATCCTGTTTTTCATGCAAGGAGCAAGCACATTGAGATTGCTCACCATTTTGTGAGAGATCAAGTCATTGCCAAAGAGGTGGAGCTTCAACATGTCTCTTCAAAGGAGTGTGTGGCTGATATCTTCACCAAACCATTGGGAAAGGACCTATATTTAATGCATAGATCTAATCTTGGAATGTGCTCAAAGACTATGTTGAAACTAGCATCCAATGTTGAAGAGGGAGTGTGAAAATTGTCAACATTTCCTAGCTAGTTTGAGGCCTAAATTGGCTAAAATTGTAAATAGTTTTGGTTCTGGAGTTTCACACGTGTGAACCAGGCCACAATGTTTTTATTTACTGTATTTTTTCAGTATGATGAAGTGTCAAACTTCATACCCTTCAAAATGAGACCATTTTGATGTATTTTGGTCATATAAGCCATTTTTAGCTATTTTTCCTATATAGGGAATATCTAGGGTCAAGTACCTTCTAGAGAGAGGAGAGAGAGTCATCTTCCTCATCCATAAATAGTAGGGAAGTCGTGGAGAACAGGTTGGAGAAACCTTTTGTATGCTTCATTGAGATCAATAGATCATTGTCATTGTTTCTTCCTCCATTGAGAGCATTGTTGTGTGTATTGTCTTCAAGCTATTGTGTATGATCTTAGGTGCTTTCCAAAAGTGGTAGGCTGATGTATTATGGACTGTATAATGCTATTTTGGGCCGCACTTGATGTTTATGGAAGTTTCCATTTGTGATAAATGCTTTTTGATCAAGTTCTTTGCATTCTAGGTAGCATAGAATGTGTTGCCAATTCCTAGCTTATGTAGTTTGGAGTGCAAGCATTCAAGCCAATGATCTTGGAGTTTAGATCCACTTAGGATCTGTATTTTTCACAGTTAACAAAGATCCAGTTAGCTATGAAATCCTTGGTAAGCAGTACTACAACCTGCCAACATCGATAGAGGGAGTGGACCTTGAGCATCAAGATGCAGATGTTTGAATTACAGATGAACCGAGTGATAGTTCAAACGACGAACAACCCGATATGCAATTTGCACCCATAATACCTACCACACATGATAGTTCTGATGTCGACAGAAGATAGAAAGGCAAGGCAGTTGCCGCACCTGCACCACCTCTATTTGTAAGATTTGGTTTCTTTGCATAAGCACTCTTGAAGTGTTGTTGGATTCATATATAGCTTATAAATAATCCCAAGGTTCCTTGGCCGATGTGCAAGAGGCTACCTCCATCAAGTGGTCCTCACTAACATTCATTTTGATGCAATGTAGTGATAGTCTTGCCTTCTTCTTGTATCTAACCATCTCTTGTCCTCCAAGAGGCTCATCCTCTTCTTCTAGGACAATATCAAAGACGTCTTGGAGCACTAGTAGTGACTCCAAGTTCACTTTCCATATTGGAATTTAATCTCTCACCCTTGTTTGAAGGCATCTCTAACTGATGACTTAGATTTTTTCTTCGATTTCTTCACTGACTTGGGTTTCTGATAAGCCATACTCTCAAGTTCATCAATAGACTTTTTTGACTTTTTTCGTGGTCGGAAATTTGTTGAGCTTTTCTCTTGCCTCCGTTTCCTAGAAGCTACCACCGTCTGACCGTACACATGTGCGATCCGAATGGCATCCTCCAACGAATTCAAAGAATTGCACTTGCATTCATTTTGAAAATCTGCTGGCAATCCATTCACAAACTGCCACTCAACGTACTTTTTCGAAAAATGTGGCACTTTAGTAAGAAGATCCATGAACTCTTGGACATAAGTGTCCAAGTCACGCAACCCCATCTTAAGCTCTACAAAATGCCGATACGAGTCTCTTTCATCCACAGTCATAAATGCTTTCAATAATACATCCCAAAAAGCATCCCAAGTGACTGGCTTAGGATCGAGATCTCGCCACCACGACATGGCTTTTCCTTCCAAAAAAATCAGTACTGAAGAAATTCGCTTCTCCTCAGGTACTCCATGTAGACCAAAATAGCTATTCCACCTGTTCATCCAAGACTCCACTACTGTTGGCTGCTTAAATCTCTTGTCCCTCGAAAAACTTTCGGCTGCTTAAATAATCCAGAGACTAATTGTTTACTTAGGATCAAAAAAATGTTCTAAGAACCCGTAAAAACTTTACATAGACCATGGCCATCCGAGGAGGCCATGAAGACCCAACATGCACCAAAAAAATTTCCATTGTGTACAACACACACACTAAACAAAAAAATTATACATGTTAAATCCCTATGCATGTTAAAGCCCACCCCCCCACCTCTTTTCTTCACCTAACTCGCGCCCTCCAGCACAAAAGTCAGATCGCGAACAGAGGGCTGGATCCACCGCCCGAGAGAGAGAGAGAGAGAGAGAGAGAGAGAGAGAGAGAGAGAGAGAGAGAGAGAGAGAGAGAGAGAGAGAGAGAGAGAGAGAGAGAGAGAGAGAGAGAGAGAGAGAGAGAGAGAGAGAGAGAGAGAGAGAGAGAGAGAGAGAGAGAGAGAGAGAGAGAGAGAGAGAGAGAGAGAGAGAGAGAGAGAAAAGCCCGAACATAGGCTATTGCACTTCCTCCTCCCCGGAACTGCAGCTGCTCCTCTTGAGACGTTGGATAGCACCCACAGCCATGTAGTTTTTAGCTCTTTTGTGGATTCATTAGTGTAGAATTAGGGTTTTTTCTTCTTTGTAGGTTAAATGAAGAAGAAACAGGGTTTAATGGCACCACGGCCCCCCACCAATAGCCTTACTACTGACAAATCTCTTGCAGCCCAACTGGGATTCAAGATTTAAGCACCCGTCTCCAGATATTGTACATGCAACAGAGTTTTCTCTGAAGACAAGCTTCAATCACAAAGCAGTCTTCAACTTTTTTGCATGCACAAAAAGAAAGAAAAGGGTTCGCAAGGAGACATCCATATGAAAACTTGGGCAATTATATTCATTCTTCATTATTGTTCCATATTCCATCTTAGTTTCCTAAAAGCTTTTGATTTGTAAGAACCCACCTAATGCAAATTTTCTCAAACCCTTAAAATTTAGAGCCTACAATCTGCTCAAGCTATGCATGAATGAAAATCATAGTTCTCAACCTATCATCAAAGCATAGCTCAATAATCAGTTTGCAGCAAGCTCCATCCCATCCCATCATCAGATTGCATTGCTGATATACTCACCAAGTCATTGCCTAAAGATCCATTTATAAAATTAAGATTGGCTCTTGGAGTTATAGATAGATCTATGCTAGATTTACCAAGCTAGATTTTTGAGGAGTGTGAAAAATGCAAAAATAAGTTTGGTAAAGGCCAAAAATCTTGTATATAGGATGATTACACATGTGTGGAGCCTGTTCCCACGTGTGAAAATAGTGTACTTGTCATGTACCATAATCATATAGGTTGTACATATGATTTAATTCAAGTTCTAGTGGCTAAAAAGGCCAAAAACTAGTTTTCTAGACATATGACACATGGCATCAATCTATTGATTGCATGAGCCACATCCTTTGGTTAGGTGTCACATCCCATGTGTAGAGGACAACTCACTTGTGTGGAATAAGCTGAAGTAGACGAATTTTGAGTTCTAGAAGATTTTCAAGTAGATCTCCATATAGAAGGAAAATGGACCAAAAGTGCTCAAAATAGAAGGTTTTGTCCAAGTGTCAGTTTTGCATGATGAATCATCATATGACAAAGCACCTTCACACATGTGGGATCAAAGGGATGATCAGTACCACGAGCTCCCACTTATTGTATATATAGAGCCACATTTTGGCCATAATCATTGTGAGACACCAATCTTGGTTTTGGAAGCAATTTTGAGTGATTCTCTCCATTTGTCTACATTTGTTTTGATTGTTTTGAGGTGCTATCAATGTGTACTTGATTTTTAGGTTGGAGTCCGTACTCAGATAGGGTTTCACACGTGGAAAACCAGAAAGTACACCTACCTTCAATTAATGATTGTTCTTGTTAGGATTTTTTGTCTAGAATTGATCTAGATTGATCTTAATCTCAAGTAGATTGATAGATCAATAATCTGACAACCAATCCCTCTTGAGGATCAGATTAGGATCCACTCTTGGTTCTTTTTGTACTTTTTGCACATGGTATCAGAGCCTAGTACAAGAGGTTTTGTTGAAATTGATAGGGTTAATCCAAATCAAAGCCAAAATTAGCAGTTTTTTGGAAACTAGTCAAATTTTGTGTACCGAGTTGGATTTGATAGCTATCCTCAAAATTTTTGGTCTAGATCTTGTAGTGGGCTGTAGGAACTCTTTTCACACGTGTGAGCCCGTACAGCTCTAGTTTTGACTGAAAAATTTCAAAAATTTGTAGAATTTGACTCACATACCCAATTTGAGTGATTTTGGTGCAAAATCAAGCATTTTCTATAGTAGATCTAATCCCTTGATTAGTTCTTGGATTAGATCAGCCAAAAAATTAAATTTGAAGCTTGAATTAGGTGCACTAATTGATCTTCTCTGATTTTTTGAGTGTATGTTGAGGTTGAAGAGAGAAATTGCTAAAAATCATAGATTAAGAAGTGATTTTGCAAGGTTGAGACTAGAATCTAAATTTCCATCATTCTAGATTGGTTCATGAGTGATAGGATTGAGTCTATAAGCTTTCTAAATTGCTAGAAGACTTTAGGTTCAGATCTCTTAGAGAAACCATAAGAGTTTCTAGTGCTTTTTCACATTAAAAAAGGGCATCAATGGATGGTTTTTTGCTTGAAGCTAGTGAAAGACTTACTCACATGAATCAAATGGTGGAGCTCTAATGTATGTCACTTTTATTGATGATAAATCAAGATACTCTTGGGTTTATCTCTTGTCTAAGAAAAGTGAAGTTTTTGAGTCCTTTGTAAAGTTCAAAACTCTTGTGGAAAAGCAACTTAATACTAGCTTGAAAGTATTAAGAAGTGATAATGGAGGGGAGTACATCTCCAATAGGATGAAAGAGTTTTGTGAAACTAATGGCATAAAGAGAGAGTTTACTTGTACATATACTCCACAACAAAATGGAGTAGCTGAGAGAAAGAATAGGACACTATGTGAGTGTGCTAAAGCTATGAGATTAGATGCATCTCTTTCTATTCTGGGTAGAAGCTATTTTATGTGCAAACTTTCTTTGTAATAGAATGACTAATAGTGCCATTAATGGACTTACACCTTACGAAGTATTGTTTGGCAAAAGCCAAATCTTAGTGATTTGAAAGTTTTTGGATGTACTTGTTATGTACATATTCCTTTAGAAACAAGGAAAAAGGAAGATGCCACTTCTTTCAAAGGCATCTTTGTTGGTTATAGTGAAAGTAAGCAAGCTTATAGGATATTTGATCCTATTACCAAGAAAGTTGTTGTAAGTAGAGATGTGCTTTTTGATGAATCTCTCCAAGCCAAAGGAAAGGTGACTTCCAACAACACTCTCAACTTGTCAAGGATCATGTTATGGCCGAGGAGGAGCTTCGTGAAGATGAAGACCAAGTGGAACTTACTCAAAGTCCAAGGGTGCCAAGAAGATCAACAAGGACAAGGATTGAGCCATCAAGGCTCACTTACAGTGACAAAGGGGAGCAAAGGAAAGATTCTCAACTACTCAACTCTTATACTTTCTTGACTACTATGCTTGAAGAACCAACTAGTTTTGAGGAAGCAAATAAGTCTCAATATTGGAGGAAAGCTATGCAAGTAGAGTTTACGCATTAATGGAAAATCAAACTTGGAAACTTATTGATTTACCTTATGGAAAGAAGCCTCTTACTTGTAAATGGATATATAGATTGAAATATAATCAAGATGGTTCCATTCATAAGTACAAAGCTAGACTTGTAGCAAAAGGTTTTTTGCAAGTCAAAGGCATAGATTATGATGAAACCTTTGCACCTGTTGCAAAGCTTGTGACCATTAGATTAATCATATGTCTTGCAACTTCTTTCAAATGGGAGCTCTTCCAACTTGATGTGACAAATGCTTTCTTGAATGGATTCTTGGAAGAGGAAATCTACATGTGCCAACCTAAGGGCTTCATCAAAGATGGAGAAGAAGACAAGGTGTGTCTCTTGAAGAAGAGTCTTTATGGACTCAAGCAAGCACCAAGAGCATGGTACTCTAGGTTGCATTCCTATCTTATTTCCATCGGATTTGTTGTAAGGTCTTATGAACCATCATTGTACTACAAATGTAATGATGGAAAGATCATTATCTTAGTTTTATATGTTGATGACATTATACTCACAGGAAATGATCTAGATGGCATTAAGAATGTAAAAGTTTCCTTGTCTAGTGAATTTAAGTTGGTAGACCTAGGACTTCTTAAAGTTATACTTAGAATATAAGTCAACAGAAGTAATGATTTTACCTTCATATGTCAATGTAAGTATGCTAGATCAATCTTAGCAAGATTTGGCATATTGATTGTAAAGGAGTTGAAACTCCTATGAAACTAAGTGTAAAAGTTTCTAAGAAAAGTGATGAAGCATCCTTTGAGGACATCACTACCTATAGAATGCTTATTGGTTCCTTGATATACTTAACTATCACTAGACCAGATCTTAGTTTTTGTGTTGGCAAGTTGAGTCAATACATGCAAATTCCATTAATATGTCATTGGAAAGTAGCAAAAAGTGTGTTAAGGTACATCTCGGCTACAAAAGACTTTGGCATAGTTTATGAAAGGACTAATATTTGTTTGAGAGCATATTTGGACTCAAGTTTTGCAGGTGACAAGATGGATAGAAGATCCATAAGTGCATTTGCTACATTCTTATGTGGAGGAGTTATATCTGGGCTTTCCAAAAAGCAAGATACCATCTCACTTTCATCAACGGAATCCGAATATAAAGCTATGAAAACAACAACAAAGGAGGTTCTTTGGCTTAAAAGGCTTTTGGAGGAGCTACATGTGATCAAGGATGAAGACATTCCATGCATATATTGTGATAATCAAGCAGCTCAACAACTTGCAAACATTCCAGTCTTCCATGCTCGAACAAAGCACATCGAGATTGCACATCATTTCGTGAGGGAGAAAGTGCAAGCAAAGGAGATCAAGCTCATTCATGTTTCATCATCAGATTGCATTGCTGATATACTCACCAAGGCATTGCCTAAAGATCCATTTATAAAATTAAGATTGGCTCTTGGAGTTATAGATAGATCTATGCTAGATTTACCTAGCTAGATTTTTGAGAGGTGTGAAAAATGCAAAAATAAGCTTGGTAGAGGCCAAAAATCTTGTATATAGGATGATTACACATGTGTGGAGCCTGTTACTACGTGTGAAAATAGTGTACTTGTCATGTACCATAATCATATAGGTTGTACATATGATTTAATTCAAGTTCTAGTGGCTAAAAAGGCCAAAAACTAGTTTTCTAGACATATGACACATGGCATCAATCTATTGATTGCATGAGCCACATCCTTTGGTTAGGTGTCACATCCCATGTGTAGAGGACAACTCACATGTGTGGAATAAGCTGAAGTAGACGAATTTTGAGTTCTAGAAGATTTTCAAGTAGATCTCCATATAGAAGGAAAATGGACCAAAAGTGTCCAAAATAGAAGGTTTTGTCCAAGTGTCAGTTTTGCATGATGAATCATCATATGACAAAGCACCTTCACACATGTGGGATCAAAGGGATGATCAGTACCATGAGCTCCCACTTATTGTATATATAGAGCCACATTTGGTCATAATCATTGTGAGACACCAATCTTGGTTTTGGAAGCAATTTTGAGTGATTCTCTCCATTTGTCTACATTTGTTTTGATTGTTTTGAGGTGCTATCAATGTGTACTTGATTTTTAGGTTGGAGTCCGTACTCAGACAGGGTTTCACACGTGGGAAACCAGAAAGTACACCTACCTTCAATTAATGATTGTTCTTGTTAGGATTTTGTGTCTAGAATTAATCTAGATTGATCTTAATCTCAAGTAGAGTGATAGATCAATAATCTGACAACCAATCCCACACTTGGTCCTTTTTGTACTTTTTGCAAAAAAACTGATTTCACAAAGCTCTCTTCAATGACAATTCTATTCTATGCATAAACTCGTCAGGCTCTGATGCCAAGCTAAAATTTGCATCAAACATGATCACAGATCAACATTCCACATAGCAAAACTATGTACTCAAAATCTTGAAACATTGTACATATGTAACTTTCTTGTGAGAGACCATTCATTACTCAAGTTGTTGATGATAAGATGTGTTTCTTGCTTATTGCCTCATCATGAGTGCAACTGGTCCTAGTCGACTAATGAGATCCATAGTACAGAGACATAGTGAGTCTATTTTTATTCCAACTCAATGTTAAACAGCTCTATGTTGAGACTTTATTACATATTCTCAATTTTATCGATGAATTTTTTGAGCATATTGTGTTTTGATGGACTTATTTCCCTCATATTAAGCATGAATGGAACAAACATTTTCAAGTTTTTTGTGACTTTGATGTGGATGATTTTGCTTCTTGTATTTGTTCGACAAGCAAATGTTTCAAGAATTTATTTCTATGGACTTTGGACATGTGATTTCTATGGATAGTTGAATCATGGATAAAAAGGCTCTAAAAAATGATCGAAAGAAAGGGTTAAATGACATTGCTATCCAAAAATCTAACATAAATGAAGTTGCCTCTAAATTTTATCGGTTGGCATACATTAGTAAATTGGTTACCCAATTATTAAACCATCAAGGATGACACCATAACTAGAGATGCTATCTTATGCAAAACTATTTCTATTAAATTTTTAAATAATACTAGATAGTTACATGGGCATTATATATCCAGTACCCAGTTAAAGGATGTTATTGATGAATGAAATTGGATTACTTCACACTTGTACATTAATGAGGTTGATAAAGCACAACACAATCCTTGTTAGAAAACTGGCCTTACAGAGGCCATCTAGACCTGACTTTCTCCCCTATCCAATGAAAAAGATAATCAAATCAATAACTCAATGGATGTTATAAGACATGCTTCTATCAAGATTATACCAAAAAGTCTACTTGGCAAAGAAGAATTATCATTCCTCCTATGCACATTTTAAGCAAATAAAAATACTTTCAGATGGATTACTAATGTAGATGATTGCTATTTCTCTAAGGTGGACATGAACTCTTGGTATGTTGACTCCTCTCCTCATGGAGGGAGTAGGCCTTAAGGCAACCACATACCAGAGTATCCTAAATGTGGATACTAGCATTTCTTGGCAGTGCACATCATCAATTCTACCTCAATGTGCCAAATAAGATTATGTCTATGTGGTCTACTAATATTGCTAAGTGTAGTGAAAACATTCATCTTACTGGCCCAGATGGACTAAAGACCATTATGCATAAATGTATTACTTATGCCTTTAAGCACACTAAATTTTTTTTTACTTGCATACAAATAGAAACCTCATTTTAATAAATTCAAATGGGCACGGTCTCAATATCTTCGACACTGTCTCAATAATATGAGTAAAAGTGTAAAGTAGTTCCACATTACAAAATGATTTTAAAAAAGAAATCTAACAAAAAGAACACAAACATTCCTATTCACCAAGTTTGGCTAATCTTTTCTAAATTGTAACTCAGCTCATTGTAGGCACTTCAAATGTCTTCAATGGGTTCATCCTTGTTGGAACCAAGTGAAAGATTGTCCACTTCAAACTATTCAATTTGGAAAATGAGGATGGAGTCCATCTTGATCCTTCAAGACGTGATGGACATAGTTCTTGACCTTGAAGATGAACCACAAGTTCTTCAAGAGGTTCAAAAATACAAAAAGAGAGCCAGTATGGCTCTCCACTACATTAAGATGAATGTCTCTAATGAGATATTGAGGGACATAGGTACTTGTACAACAACCAAAGAAGCTTGGGATTGTCTCTAGACTATCTATGAGGCTAAGAATACCTCTAGGCTTCTCACTCTTAGGAATCAAATCTTTCAAAGTAGCCAAAAGAGTGATGAGAGTGCATCTAGTTATGTTTTGAGAGTAAAAGATATTCATAGAGAACTTGCTTGTATTGGTGATTCCATCAATCAAAATGAGCTAGTTCAAGTCATTCTCAATGGCTTGAGAAGTGAATTTGATAATCTTGTCCAATCCTATGCCATTAAGGAGGATCTACCAAGTTTGGCGGCTCTCCAAAGTGTGCTAATTTCAGAAGAATCAAGACAAGAGTACAAGCTCTTGAGGATGGACAAGCTCTCTCTCACTCATAATGATGGCAGAGCTCTCTTTACCAAGGATAAGCACAAAGGGAGGAGCAAGAACCAACATCAACAATCCTCAAGCAAGGACAAAGTCAAATCCAAAGACAAAGATGAGGAGGAAGATGATTCCTCTAATGCTTCATCATCCAAGCTCAAGAAGAAGAAGATCAGGTGCTTTTATTGTGGCAAGAAAGGCCATTATGCCACCAATTGCTTCAAGAAGAAGAATCATGAGGGATCTCTTATGGTCTCTAGTTTCTCATCTACTCCTTTCAAGAAGGATGGCCTATGGTATATTGATAGTGGAGCCTCTTCACATATGTGTAGCTCCAAGGACTCTTTCTCTTCTATTGGACCTTATGATGGAGTCAAGAAATCAATATACACTGCAAATGATTTTGAACGTCCTATTGAAGGCATAGGGAACATTCCCTTGAAGCTTGCATCCTCTAAAGTTCTTTCTCTCTCTAAAGTTCTTTATGTACCTAAGCTTACTAGGAATCTTATTAGTGTTGGCCAATTGCTTGATAATGGCCTTGATGTAAAA
The DNA here is from genome assembly GCA_029204225.1 of Diphasiastrum complanatum. Lineage (NCBI taxonomy): Eukaryota > Viridiplantae > Streptophyta > Lycopodiopsida > Lycopodiales > Lycopodiaceae > Diphasiastrum > Diphasiastrum complanatum. Next base: position 23,274,563 of record CM055114.1, read on the forward strand.
TTCAATGTTGATACTTGCACTATCAAAAAGAATGATGAGATACTTGCATTAGTATCTAGATTTGGAGGCATCTATAAACTAGATCCAAATGAGTATGTGAATGCTTGTAATGTTGCTCTTGTGAACAAGCTCTCTATGGAGGAATTATGGCATAGGAGGTTGGGACATCCCAACTACAGATCCATGCTCTCTATGATCAAAGAAGCCAAAGCTATTGGCTTGCCAAAGTCATTCTCCAAGAAGATCAAGCCTTGTGAGGCTTGTGCTATTGCTAAATCTCACAAAAAGCCATTTACAAGATCTTCTATCAAAACCAAGCATCCTTTGGAGTTAATCCACTCGGATGTGCATTTCTCATCAACTACAAGCAAGGGAGGAGCCACTTGTTTTGTTACTTTCATTGATGATCTCACAAGATTCACTTGGATATATCTTCTTGCTTCTAAATCTATGGTGTTTGATCATTTCCTTATTTTCAAAGCTTATGTAGAGAAGCAATTCTCATTTAAGATTAAAGCTCTTAGAAGTGATGGAGGTGGTGAATATATCTCCAATAAATTTCAAGATTTTTGTGAGCTTGAAGGCATCAAAAGAGAGTTCTCTTGTGCCTACTCTCCATGTCAAAATGGAGTGGCTGAGAGAAAGAATAGATCTCTATGTGAATGTGCAAAATCTATGAGAATTGAGGCATCTTTGCCCAAAGATTTTTGGGGAGAAGCCATTAATTGTGCAAATTATCCTTGCAATAGGCTCCCACATATAGCTCTTGGAGGAAAGTCACCATATGAGATCTTATATTTGAAGAAGCCTAAGGTTGATCACCTTAGAGTTTTTGGATGCATATGCTTTGTCCATATTCCCTTGGAAATAAGGAAGAAGGAAGATCCTAGTGCATGCAAAGGGATCATGGTTGGATACTCATCCACCAAGAATGCCTATAGAGTCTTTATACTCTCTACTTCTCAAGTTATTGAAAGTAGAGATGTTGTCTTTCATGAAGATCAACACTCATCTTTTGAAGAGGCCGAGATAGCCTAAGGTCCTACTTAACTATTATCCAAATTAGGCCTGGCCCCTACATCCAAGGCAGCCCCCTAATGGTTCAAACCCCCCATTAGGGCCGTTACATACCTCCCCCCTTATTTTAGTTCTGTCCTCAGAACTCAAAGTTCGGGAAACTCTTCCTTAGATTACTTTCTAGTTCTCATGAATCCTCATCATTAGAATATCCTTTCCAACAAACCAGATGCTCAATAACATCCCGATTTTGCAATCACTTGGATCTCGTATCAAGAATCTTTTTAGGTTCTAAAGGAATCCTCTCAGATAAGTCTTCAAACGAATCTAGATTAGTACCAGAACCAACATGATCTCCCTCATGTAAACTCATCTTCAGACGACTTACATGAAACACAGGATGAGCCTTGGTTCCCTCTGGTAACTCTAATTGGTAAGCTAAAGATCCAATCTTTTTCAAGATTCTATAAGGTCCACTGTACATAGCAGACAGTTTGTAATGCTTCCCAGTTTGCATTACCTTAGAATCCTTTGGAATTCTAAGATACACCCAATCTCCAACTTGAAACTCCGGAGGCGATCTTTTCAGATAAGCAAAATGTCTTACCCGATCCTGGGCAGCTAAAACATTTTCACTTGCTAATTGTAACATTTCTTGCATTTCACACAAGAAATCCGCTACTTTTTGAACTTTAATCGACTCAGATTCAACCATTATTGGAGATCTAGGTTGAAATCCATACATAAGCAAAAACGGACTATACCTAGTAGCCGAATGCTTACTACTGTTATAAACAAACTTAATCAATGGAAGATACTTTTCCCACTGAGATTGCCTAAGTGAAACGTATGCATGAGGCACTTGTTCCATCGTCTGATTAGTCCTCTCAATGTGACCATCAGATTCCGGATGATCAGTCAAACCCATGCTCAAAGACATCTCAAGCTTTTTAAACACTATTGTCCAAAATCGGCCTGTAAACTTAGGATCCCGATCACTAACAATGTTAGATGGCAAACCATATAGCCTGAACAAATGTTCAACAAACACTTGAGCTAAATTAGAAGCTTTAATTGTAGTCTTTACCGGAATAAACGCAGCCAATTTTGTTAACTGATCAACTATGACCTAAATTGCATCATTCTGTTTATTCGTCCTCAGCAAACCAACTACAAAGTCCATTGAAATACTATCCCATCGTTTAGAAGGAATATCCAATGGATGTAAAAGTCCACCAGCCTTTAAGCGCCACTGGCACTGATCACAATTCAACACATAAGATTCTACGAAAGATTTCAACTTTGGCCAAAAAAAGTCCCTTCTTACCAAATTTAGAGTACGATGTATACCTGGATGCCAGCACAAGGTGCGTCATGACATTCAAATAAAATTTTCTTTTTTAATGCATCCACTCCTGGTACACAAACTTTTTTCCTTTGGAGCAAAGTCCCATTCTGAATGGAAAAAACATCCACTACCTTCTTATCTTTCACAACCAACCGATCACCTTGCAAATCAGTTTCTGATTGAGAGCCATTCAGAACTCTTTGCCATATAGGTCAAAAATGAGAATCTTGTTCATAAAGACCTCGAAATGAAAGATAGAAATCAGTAGTGATCTCTGTGAATGACAACTCATTCACCTCTGCAATCTGACTTAAGACATCTGCCACTTGATTTGACGGTCCTTTAATATATCTCAAATCAAAGTTGAATTCCTGCATCAGCTCAGCCCATCGAGCCTTTCGACCCTTAAGGTCTTTTTGATTACAGAAATACTTTAATGGTTGGTGATCTGAGCACACTATAAATTGACTACCATATAAATAGTGTCTCCACGTTTTCAACACATGCACCAATGCAAACAGTTCTTTTTTCTGAGTTGTATATCTAGTCTGTGCACCAGACAACTTCTTACTCTCAAAAGCAACTCGCCTCTTCTCTTGTAAAAGAACTACACCAACCACATAATCACTAGCATCCACTTTAACCAGAAAAGGTTTATCCAAATCTGCTATGATCAATACTGGTGCTGAGACAATTAGTTCTTTAAGTTTATTAAAACTTGCATCCAATGTCTCATTCCACACAAGAGGTGGACTCGGCCTACCCTTTCGAGTAATTATCCCCTTCAACGCATTGTTGAGAGGTGCAGCAATCAACAAATAATCCAAGATGAATCTACGGAAGAAAACAATAAATCCCAAAAAAGATTTAAGTTCTCTTATTGTTTTAGGAATTGGCCATTCCAGAACTGTTTTAATCTTTTCCCGATCTATCATAATTCCCTTCCAGGATATGACATGACCCAGATATAACAGTTCTTTTTTAAATAATTCACACTTCGACTCTTTAGTATAAAGCTTCTCCTGTCTCAATATCTTCAAGACAGTCCTAAGATGCTTCTCATGCTCTTTGAGTGTTTTACTATAGATGAGTATATCATCTAAAAGCACTACAACAAACTTTCCCAGATATGGACGAAACAAGTTGTTCATCATTTGCTGGAAAGTGGTCGGAGCATTTGTTAACCCAAACGGTAACACCAAGAATTCATAATGACCAAATCTAGTCCTAAAACCTATCTTAGACACATCTCCTGGATGAATTTGAATATGATGATAACCAGTTTGCAAGTCAATTTTAGTAAAATATCTAGCTCCACCCAAACGATCAACCAAATCATCCATCCTAGGTAGAAGATACTTATTCTTAATGGTAACTTTATTCAACCCCTTGTAATCCACGCACATTCGGAAAGTACCGTCTTTCTTATCCTTAAGAAGGACTGGTGCCCCCCATGGCGACTTACTTGGTCAAATGTGACCCATTTGGAGATACTCCTCAATTTGCCGAGTCACTCCCTCCTCTTCCTTCAGACTAAACCAATACGGTTGTCGGAAGATAGGTTGACTACTCGGAATTTATTCTATCTTATGATCTACTAACCTAGACGGAGGTAGACCATGTGGAAGTTCACTTGGAAAAACATCACTAAATTCTTGCTTTAAATTTGCTAATACTGTTTCTCTTCATGATCATGATCTAAATTACCATACTGATTTTCATCATTCACAATGAAATTACTATCAATAATTGATTTAGTACTATCATTCTCATGTGAAGACTCAGAAACAATTCCACTTAAGCAAGATTTTAAAACAAGATAGTAACAATCAAAATTGTGAGCTTCCTTTATTGATTTCGCCGATGTAACCATCGAAAACTGAGTTCCAGTATCATCACCAAAATAGATACAACTTTACCACTAGAATCTATGAATCGTAACTCAAATTTCTTAAAATCAATTTGCAAACTATCAGATTTACTAAAGAACCACTCATATCCTAAAATTATGTCCGATTGGCCCAGGTTTAGGACACAAAAATCAATCTTCTCAATATGGCCTTGAAGATCCAGCTCCAAATCCGGAACCATTTCAAAAACTTTAGTATCTACGCTCGACGCAAGCTTAATCACATAACGATGGTCACTTGGCTTGGTAGGCACCTGGAGTCTCTGCACAAGTTGAGAATTCATAAAATTATGAGTACTACCTGAATCCAGCAATACATTCACATCTTTCCCTAACAACTTGCCCCTTACTCAAAACAAATTGTGAGGGCCAAAAGACAATGTACTGAATTGACATTCACAAGTACTATCAATAACATCAATTTCCATTTTACCTGCTGGCAAATCAACTGTCATAAGATTAGATGAGGACTTGTTCTTTAACGAACACTCTTTAGCCATATGGCCTGCCTTGCCACAATCAAGAAGGAATCCACCAATGGTCCCCATCTTCCTAATGAATTCTACTAGATTGTACTTCTCGGCCCTCCCCTTTTCCAAAATTTGCCTCACTAGAAACTCACTTGATGTTCACAAAGACACAAGTGGCAAGATCACCTTGATCTTGATTCCAAAGAACACTTAGAAAGGATTCTATAAAACAATGCTCAAGAAAATTGGAATTGATTTGATCCTAGAAACTCACAAAGGTTTCACTCGTCTTGATTATATCAAATTTGGCTTCTAACCCTCTCAATGGACTTTTAGACATGGTTCTTAGTCTCCCTCACAAAGATGAAATGAAGATTAGATGAGATTCTAGCAAAGACCTATCAAATCCTATCAATTTTCACCATTTTTGGACAAAAACCTAGCTGAATATTACTCCTTCCTCTTGATGGTTTTTCAAGACCTGTAAATCACTTTTAGAGGGCTTGACTCTAAGTCAATTCTCATTGATGGCTTATGATCTTTTTCTCCTAAGATTGGCACCAACAAACTCATTAAGATGACACAAAATCAAATTGCTTGGCTCTTGTGAATATTTGAAGTTAAAATATGGTAAAGAGGTGCCCACATGTGTGGGGAAGTACAAATAATGACCCTCACCAAGTTTGGATCCCAAATCTTCAAACTAAGACTTGATTTGAACTCACCCTCTCATCAAGACTAGCTTTCTAGCAACAACTTGCTAATTTGATCAATGATTATCTCTTGTACTTGGATCTGATAACATGTTGAAAGTATAGCACTAAGGACCATAAATGAACCTACATAAGGCTCCAAGAGTGATTGATTGATTCAATCAAAAGCATTGATCAAACATTGAAATCCAACCCCACACATGTGTGGTACAGACTATAGTATAGCCTATTATCAGAAATAAAATGTAATCAAGTTTAGATACCAAAGCATTCACAAAAACTCAAGACAAATGTGTAGAAACCTCAAGATTGTCAATGTACTCCAAAACTTCTATCTCCTCACTGTGGAATTATAGAGTATGTACAATATGGCTCTTCTCTACACAAGTTAGGTGAAAATCTAGCATGTAATAAGGAAGATGATTGACCATTTTTGTCCTAGTTTGTCAATCTTACCCAACCCTAGAGTTTTGCCAAGTTGGTGGCTAGGTTGGTTATCCACCTCCATGATTCAAGAAATTTGGCCCCATAATTTAGGAATTATGACAAAACAAGCCTAACTAACCCTACGAATGAGATCTAAATTGTCTCACATGTGGAAACATGGACTCACATGTGTGGGACTCACACTACAAATTTACATGGTCTAATCAAGCTAGATTTGCCAATTTTTTGACAATTTCTCACATTTGATCTATAACCTCTATCTCCTCTTTCTGAAAAAACCTAAAAGGTTGCCTAGAGATAGGTTGACTACAAGGAATTAGCTCTATTTTGTGGTCTACTGACTTAGATGGTGGTAAACCAGGAGATAATTTTGTTGTTCATGACATGAAGTTACCAAGTTTAGAATTGCAAAGAATTCATAGTTGTTTAGATACACATTAGAAACATCCACAATAGGAATTGCAAACATAGAAAAAGCTTCATATTGTGAATTATCAAATGCTTCCATAAAATTAACTATAGAAATTGTGTCTGCAATTTTCAGAGAAGGCCATTTACTAAATAATCATTCATATCAAAAAATTGAATTAGCACGTGCTAGGTCTAAACATGAAATCGACTAATTTTTTATGATCCTAAATCAACACTGGGAGATTCGGCACCTTAACATCCCAAGTCTCCAGCTTGGCTTCTAAAGCTAGATAAACTCGATATCTATGGTTGTTGGCTTCAGTTGTCAGGATGAGTTTCTACATAAGATGGGAATTATCAAATTATGAGTTGAAGCGTTGTCCATAACTATTGTCCAATAAAACATTAACTTCTTGATCCCATTCAATGTGCCCTTCAAATGAAATAAATAATCAGGCAAGAAAGGAGGAGTACTAAAAGAACATTCACACTCACAATGACACAAGCTAATTTTCAAACTTTTACCTTGACCACCAGAAATCTAGATCATTTGTGCCGCAGATTTCTTTCTTTTTGAACAAAATTTCATCATATGTCAATACAAAACATGCACATGATAAGAACTTTTGTTATTCTAAAATCCAAGAACAGTATTAGAGTCATATTTTGCAAGTTTGTTTATAACAAAGACCATGTTGGATCTCTATTCATTGACAACCAATTAGACATTTCATATTGCTCTTGAAAAGTACACATAAAAATTATCGAATAATTTACTAGTTTAGATTGAATAAGTAGTCACATAAGCTAGGATTTTCCAAAAATTCTAGTTAATAGTTCAGTTGGTCAGTGATTTTCATCATCCCAATTAGCCACATGTTTAAACAAAACACTTTTTGTATGCCACATGGCTTAATGCAAGTGCAAAAATAAGCAAGGTGCATAGCTGCCACAAGGTGTGATACAAAGATAGTTGGAAAGAGTAGGTGTGCATGATCTAGATCATGTGAGCTCTTTCATCGACCATAGCAAAAAGTTGGGGTATATTGAGTGATGGTGGAGTATGTAGAGCAAATATATAATGTCTTTGATCATTATGTAACATTGGTAGAGTACAATCATCACAATGTTCTAGATTGTTCTTGTTTCAAGTGATTTCCAAAATTTAATAATATCTAGTGAATCTAGTTAATGAGCTTTATTCAAACACATTCATGGTCTACATATAATAATTGAGGAAAGTCTCTTTATAAATCTAGTCCTTGAAGATTTTGGAATATAAGATAGTCATCATCATGACATTTAGATTTTATGCATTTATTCTTGTTTTCTAGTTAGATGTTTGATTTGGAGGAACACTTATCACTGATTGGTACCAAACGTTGTACTTTGCTCATCAAAAACACCACATTATTAGATATGTTTATTAAGTGCCCATCTTTTAAATTTATTCACACTAGGGAATTACTCCAAGTTCATTTTCCAACACTGTTGCTAGGTTTACATGCATAAGATTCAAGTCATGTCTAGGAAACATAAGACCTATGCTATGGCTTGATAAGTGAGCTTTGCTTCAAAAGCATACAAGTGCAAACATGAACATAGGTGGTCCACATGGGCCAATTTGCTACTAGTTTTGTACAATTGTTTTGGTTGAGATATATTTTCCGACTTTTTATTCCATGAGATATGTTGTTGAGATGTCATGGAAATGCATAGTTTTCAAAAAATGTGCGCTCATCTTTCTATGAAGCCAACCTTTTACCTTTTTTTTAAGTCATGTGTACATAAACTGTAGTCAATGTACTGAATTTCTAAACATTATAGATATGCTAACTAATGTTGAAAGTGAGGGATTCGGGGACATCAACAAAAGGAGAGAGTTGCCTAATTGTGCTTATGCAATGAACAAAGACGCACTCATCCTCCTATGAACATAATTAAATGCAAACTTGTCTCAAAGTTAGTCATAAATGCCAACAAGCACACTTCGTGAGGGAATGTTAAGACGTGAACACTCCTAACACACTGACATGCCATGTGATGGACCTCAAAAAAGGTATATAAAAAATAGCATCCAATCAAATAAGAAGACTTGGATATGTCTTATTGCATCTCTTCTTGGATCTTGGTCATCCACCTACATGCCAATGAAATAATAAATGTGTATTTGAGTGGGGTCTCCTAAGAGTCACTTGGTAAGTAATTGTCCTTTGGCCTGACTCCAACATCACATTCTTTGTCCAAAATAATTGGTCATTTAAGAGTTGACTTTAAAATGGGGCCCTTTAGAAAGATGGTAATTTTCAGGCCCACAAAGATTGAATTTATGAAAGCTGAAGTTGATTTGCTTGGAAAGCCACCATTCATCTGCCTTTGTGGCAGTGCTTGGTTGGAGATAATCCCTCAACAAAATCTTGAACATCTTGGAAATCTGAGAGAAAAAGGCCTAGAATATGAATTGTTTATGTATTTGTGTTTTTTATTAACTTCTGGAAGGTTGATTTTGAGCTCCCCCATCTTTGTGCAGCATGCTGTAGGAATACAGAGTGGTGAAAAGTCAATGCTTAACTTTTAAGGCCTTTTTTAATCATATGCATAACTTTAAGGAATTTGTAAAAAGTTCCCTGAAATCGATGCTCAATGGTAACATTTTCCTTGAAAAGACAAGTCTGTACTGCCGATAGGAGCTTCATCTTCAACCAAAATTCTTTTTTCATTAAATATTCAAGATGGGTTTAGGATCAATTTCTTGTCTTTTGCTGAGGGATAAGCATTGTTTGACCTGTTTACATGCATCTAATGTATTTTACTAGCTCTTGAGGTGCTGCATATTATTGAAACATGTTGCTGTAATTGTAACTGGAAACCACTTTCAAGGAGCGTGACCC